>JAYMSW010002008.1:0-14728 GCA_036897725.1 Erodium texanum | reverse complement strand
CCTTTGGGAACCAGGCGGTTTACTGGGTCGGACCGTTGCTTGGTGCTGCTCTTGCGGCTCTTCTTCATGACAATGTGGTGGCTCCGCAGCCTGACTCTATCACCGGTGGATTCTGATCGGACCATAGTTGATTCTCTGCTATCTAATTATTGTCATTAATTTGTAGCTAGCTTCTTATATGCTTGAAATCTAGAGAGTAGGCTTTGCAAGTAATTTTAGTATAATGTACTTATCATTAATGGATATTTGTGTTTATGTTTAGATAGTTAAACCTCCTTACTAAACATTAAATATTACATTATATATATTGAAAATTTTGGAAGATATATCATATATATCAACATGAAAAAAAAGAATCTACTTGGTAAGATATACCAACTCTTGTAGTTTTTAACAAACATACGAGATAAATCAAGACTAACAAACAATTACACTAGAACTAATTGTCCCGTCAGAAATAGAACATGATATTTAACAGAGAAAAAACTCCCTCAACTTAGGCTAACTTGATGGGTAAATTTGAATATATAAAGATTTACTTTCTGAATGGAAATAATGAACTGGACTTCTATTAATGAACGAACTAATGGATCTAAGGCCTTACTGTATCGATGGCAGTTGAAAAATGTCACTGCAGGCCCAAACAAATTGATCAGAAGTCTGGCCCATAAGCTACAGTAATATAAATTTAATAATGGGCCCGGGTCGGTTTAGAATTACCCGCCAACTCGCTTCGAATTCGCATTTTCTCGTGTATTCATTTCACACTGTACTTCTTCTACTAGGGTGAAGGGACTGTGCAGCTAACCTAGGGTTTATCATGTTGTCTCGATCAATCCATAGGGTTTAGTTCGTTTCGATCTGCAGATCCTGCTGCTCATTCATTATTTCATCTGCTCAAGCTCTCTGGAATCGAGATTCGGACTCTTTAACTTCGCCGGAAAATGTCTGTCGATATTCTCGGCGACCGTCAGTCCGGCCAGGATGTGCGCACCCAAAATGGTACTTCGATTTTAATAGTTCAGCTCGTTTTTGGTTTCCGACCGAAACAGAAGTACATTCTCAGTGTTTGGGTCACATAATCGATTTTCTCAGCCTCAAAACACGTGTGTTTTGATGTTTTTTCTTCTGTTTTGTATTGATAATTTGCTTCCATTTGACAGTGGTGGCGTGTCAATCGGTCTCCAACATTGTGAAGAGCTCCCTCGGCCCGGTTGGACTCGACAAGGTATCAATTGTTCGTTTGTTTGATGTAGCAAAGCTGATGAATGAAAGCTGTTTTTAGGGTCTTGGTTCCCGACATTAAGTTTATTGTATTTTCCTTGGCTTTATTCACTTAGTGGTTAATACATGATACATATGTCGGATATTCTTGTAAAGATGTAGTTAATAATGAGCGGAATGTTATTGCACGTTTAAAATATGGTTTAGAGGAGACAATTGGACAATTAGGTAATATGTGTTCGCATGTACGAACATGCACAGGTATTTGATAAAAACCTTGAAGAGTGGATTAGATTACAATTCCAGTTATAGTAAGTTGGTGAAACTGTATATATAGGTATGCGTTTTATTATGAATTTCTGCTTGTAAGAGTTTGTTTTTAACTATTTGTTGACGATGATTATGGGTTTTCAGATGTTGGTTGATGATATTGGTGATGTAACAATCACTAATGATGGGGCTACCATACTCAAGATGTTAGAGGTTGAGCATCCAGCTGCTAAGGTAGTATCCATGCTTTCATGCAAGTTTGTGGCAAAACTATAGCATGGCTCCTATATCTGAATCAATACCTTTTATTTATTTATATTTCATGCTTGTATTGCTTATTTGTGTTGTATAGGTGCTTGTGGAGCTGGGTGAACTTCAGGATCGAGAAGTAGGGGATGGGACTACTTCAGTGGTCATTGTAGCTGCTGAGTTGTTGAAGGTAACCTGCCATTAGTCCATGTTTATGTTTTGTTTATCAATATATTTCAATTCATTGTACTTGCTGATGTTTTGTTCCTTCGACTTTTTAATATATACATATGTGCATCGTGTGCATATACACCTTGAGAAAGAAATGAAGTTTATGATGTACTCTCTACATTTTCTCGTGTTTTGCAGAGAGCAAATGATCTTGTGAGAAATAAGATTCACCCAACTTCTATAATTAGTGGATACAGAGTAAGTGTTCTAATACTTAGCCTCTCTATTTTATATGCTCTGTAAAGTAGCTGTCCGTTTTGCTTTCAGAATTTATACAATGGATTAGAATTCATCCTCCGTTTTTTGCATCTTTTTGATGGACATTTGGTTATCACAAATAAATTCCCCCATATCTTGCTTGCTATGGATATTGATAAAGTTGTTTCCTTTTTTAACAGCTTGCTATGAAGGAAGGATGCAAATACATAGATGAGAACCTCGCAATGAAGGTAATTGAGTTCCCAATCAGCTGAAATTGTATTTCTCTGAATAGTGGATATTCTCCCCCCTTCACCCTTTCAAATCATTTTAATGTTTTAGTTATATAACTTTGAATAAACAAGTGAAGCTGCTAATGTTGTTTATTGGTGCATATACATGTGACATTATCTGGTGTTATTGCGCTCTTGGCAATGGTGACTAATTAAGTTATTATTGTCTTTTTTCAGGTTGAAAAGCTTGGAAAGAATTCACTTGTGAACTGTGCCAAGACAAGTATGTCATCAAAGTTGATTGCAAGTGACAGTGACTTCTTTGCAAATTTGGTAGGTGAATGGATTAGTCAAGTGTATTATTTTAATAATTTAATAGTTTTCTTTTTGTTGATGGATGGTACAAGCTATTATCACTGTGGCAGTTTATGCTTCTTAACTATTACTGTTGTGTTAGCCTGGTTGGTCAAGATGAGCATTTTTCCTTCTGAGGTCTAGTGTTCGAGCTCTATTGGGTCATCTGCTTGGGAGAAGACGTGGGGGAGGGGTTAAGTTAGGAATTAGATTCGGAATTGCCAATAAAAAAAAAAAATCTATTGCTAAAGTGTGCTAGAATCATGGGTTTCTGCATTGTTGACCTAAGGGTTCCAATAGCTCAAGAGCAGTGAACTAATACCAATTTGTTATGCTGTTGGCCCCATTCAAAAACCTTCATGTGGTTTTAATTTTTTTAGCTCATTGCTTTGTGAAGGTTAAGTTGCTGTTTTAGACCTGGGTGTAAGCAATCATTTAATTCATTTGTTTAGGTTGTTGATGCAGTTCAATCAGTAAAAACCACTAATCCTCGTGGGGAGACTAGATATCCAATCAAGGTATGATGTTTCTTAATCCCTGATCCTTGTAGTTGTTATTTTCCCTCTCATGTCGACAATGCACTGATCTTTACTTCTTTTATTTTTTTAATGTCGCAGAGCATTAATATTCTCAAAGCTCATGGAAAGAGTGCAAGGGACAGCTATTTGTTGAAAGGGTATGCTCTAAATACCGGTCGTGCAGCCCAAGGAATGCCTACTCGAGTTTCCCCAGCAAGGATAGCTTGCCTTGATTTTAATCTTCAGAAAACCAAGATGCAGATGGGCGTCCAGGTCTTGGTTAGTGATCCAAGGGAGCTTGAGAAAATTCGCCAGAGGTAATTAATTAATTAATTATTTTGCACGTCTCTTATGATCTTTTGCTTTGACTTTGATTTTATTTTTTGGTGTCTTTATATATGATTGAGAATAATGGTGTGTTGGGTGCTTTAGTTGACATCCATCTTTCAACATAGTGGAGGCTGTTCAAGTGTGACCTTGACGATTGTTTTTTGTTAGTACAGTCTGAATAATATGGTTACCTCTTATGAAAAGCTTGTCTCCTAAGCTTTCAACTTCTTATATGCCAGTAGTTTGGTGTACTATTCAGATGTTATTACTTTCAATATTCCATATAATAATCAGTTAGGAGTGGAAATGTTAGGTTTTCGATCCAAATCAACCCTCTTGCAGTTTGCTTCTATCAGTTAGAAATCTGTTTTGCTTCATCTCCTTAGTGTACGTGTGAGTACATATGTGTGGCCGTGCATGTGCACAAATTATAGAATCCACCTGTAAGCAAGCTAAGTGTGCACCGGTGGTTAAATTCAGTGGAGCTGAGTTTACATCAAATGTTGCAACATATATCTAATAGTGTTTGCTTAATGTGAACCATTAGTTGCATCCGTGGTGATAGTTAATTGGTTAGAGCAAAAATTTCAAAAGTTTTGAGTTCTCCTGAACATCCTTCAGATGCTTGATGTTATGTGTTTGTTTAAATGATGAAATCTACTGCTCATTTGCAGAGAAGCTGACATGACTAAGGAGCGCATTGAAAAGCTTCTCAAGGCTGGGGCTAATGTTATTCTTACAACCAAAGGGATTGATGACATGGCCCTCAAGGTATGCTGCTATTGTTTATTTATTTATAATAACTTGGGCTATCAAATCTGGTCTGTAAGCAAATTTATTTCCGGATCGTGTTGCAATGATCCATGATGCATATTGATGTATGGTTAAGGATGCTGGAGGTGGCTGCGAATGAAAGGGATTTATGAGTTTTAACGATATATGATGTATGCCACTTGTGGTTTGCTATGTCAGAACTGGTTTGATCACCAGCTTTACTTCAGGTTTTATGTAACTTGTAATGTTTTATGGCTACTATTAAAATATTATGATTAACTCAGTTACTTATAACCTGTTATCACAAACTCTTTGTTCAGTACTTCGTTGAGGCTGGGGCAATTGCTGTGAGACGTGTCCAGAAACAAGATATGCACCATCTAGCCAAGGCAACTGGTGGAACTATGGTATTTCTCTTTGTCGACTTCAAATTGATATTCTTATCAATACTGCCCCCTGCCTTTCATCAGTAGTATCACCCTTGAATTATAACATACCAGAGCACAATTAACTGTCCATACTGGTACTTGACTTTTTATTTATTTATAATTATGATTTAATTTTGCCTTCTTCAAAATGTTGGTTTTTATGGCTGGGTGTTTGGTCATAGTTGGAATCTGGGTTTTTAAGATTGATTTGGTGTTCAGTTCCTTTTGCAATAAGATCAATCATTTTTGCCATATCTAATATTTTATTCATTTTCTTGGCATGCAGGTTTCAACATTTGCTGATATGGAAGGAGACGAAACTTTTGATTCGCCACTTCTTGGTTATGCCGAAGAGGTTGTAGAGGAGCGTATTGCTGATGATGACGTGATCTTGATTAAGGGAACCAAAACTTCAAGTGCCGTAAGTGTTTTGTCTATCCCAAATTCTGTGATCACTTGCACTGTAATGTTCTAACACTAGGGAACCAAACCATACCAGATTCTGCAAGATAGTAACTGGGTGATGAGCTGGGATAGAAATGGACAAATGAATTTATCAGAACTAATAATTGAGTGTGCAAAAACCTTAGTTATGTGCAGCCACACAGTTTGATGAGAGTAGTGGGGCAAAAAAATGCTTCCCTTTTCTTGGATTTCAAGGTTATGCTTTTCTTTCACTTTGATATATGTTATATATATTCATATTGTAGTTTTCTTGATTGGCATTTCTCCAGGTTTCTTTGATCCTTAGAGGGGCCAATGACTATATGCTTGACGAGATGGAGAGAGCTCTTCATGATGCTTTGTGCATTGTTAAGAGGACCCTTGAATCCAATGCGGTATGTTGAACATGCAGAGTTGAGTATTATGAAATTGTGCATGCGCTGTAGCTCTGAAATTGAACTTAGATGCCATTGTTTATTATTTCTATTCATATATCATATACTTCACAACTGTGAAATATCATATGACCAAAATCTGAATTATAAATTTAGATGCAAGTTCTATCTTTATTTGTGTATCCCTATATAATAGGTCGTAGCAGGGGGTGGTGCTGTTGAAGCTGCTCTCTCAGTGTACTTGGAATATCTTGCTACTACTTTGGGATCCCGAGAACAGTTGGCTATTGCAGAGTTTGCTGAAGCCCTTCTGATCATCCCAAAGGTTATACGCTGTACTTGTTACTTGAATTATTCATTTCCCGTCATTTATGTTTTTTTGCTTATAACCATGAATATCCATCGCAGGTTCTTGCTGTAAATGCAGCAAAGGATGCAACTGAGTTGGTTGCAAAGCTCCGAGCTTATCATCACACAGCACAAACCAAGGCAGACAAACAACATTTCTCTAGGTATCACATATAACATGTTCTTTTTCAAATTTCTCTTTCTCCATTTCCCTCTGTAATTAGCAATATGAAACTTTTACCCTGTTACTGCATCAAGATCAAATCTTTTTGCCGTTTCTTGAGCATCCCTGTCTTGTATTTTCGGTTCTATTCTTTTTTGCACTCGATATATACTTGTTTGTGTTGCAGCATGGGACTGGATCTTGTGAAAGGAGCTGTTCGCAACAACTTAGAAGCTGGAGTAATCGAGCCAGCCATGAGCAAAGTAAAGATAATACAGGTAGAGAGTCGATAACATGAACTAGAATTTGTCAGTGTTGAATTTGTTTTTTAAATAGCAGCCAACTGTTTTGTATCACAGTTTGCAACTGAAGCCGCAATTACAATTCTTCGAATTGATGACATGATCAAGCTTGCCAAGGATGAAAGTCAAAACGACGAGTAGGGATTTATTTATCCGTAGCCCTTGACTGAAGCCCCGAAGTTTTGTCTGGTTTTGGTGTGTTGCAGATTTTCGCTTTTTAGTGTTTGTTGTACTGTAATAGGTGTTTTTACCTTCCGGTGTTCTGGGACTCAAAACACTTGTGATCATCTTTACTATGATGAAATTTGCAGAGGGAATTGACTTAACTCATTGTTTCCTAGTGTGTTTACATATGCTAAAAGTGTCTCATATACTGTTAATTTCACCGTTCACTCGTACATATTAGTTATCTTTTAGGATATCCTTCACACTATATTTACAACACGATATAAATTATTTACATGTGTGGGGCTATGGGTAATTATTCTAGATGGGTATGTATATCATTTTTTTTTTATAAGATTGTCGCATATATTATATATCAAGAAGAGATATATATGACTATTTTTGTAATGGTTGTTGAGACAATAATTATCATAAATCTAGATTTAGTGGGAACAAAACTTCTGTAGCCCGCTACTTTAAACCAGATTAGACTTAACATCGAGGACCTAAATCATATTAGATGTGCACCTAATCCAACTGAAGCTGACACCTAAACCCAGACAAAGCTGGCGCCAATACCAGACAAAACTAACTCATTATTAACTAAAAACACAAAATATAATAAAACACGAAAACAAGTACGAGGTCACCACATTTGAGCACGCCTCAGAGACGAGGAGGCTTGACGACCGAACAAACTCAATGACGAATCTGACTGTCCGATGCGAGGCTAAACAGCCGACCAAATCTACAAACAACGATGGTATGTACATCAATTATCAAGCCCTTGTTCTAAAAAAACATTTAGGCAAGACTAATGGGGGCTTGTGCTACGACTATCCCCAGCGCTAACCCCCAACAACCATACTACGTCATTGTTGGCACATTTTTGGACCAACTCGTTGGTGTTAAATTTAGTACAACACATCAACCAAGGTCTGGCCCACCCTCTCTTTTTTTCTCTCCCCTCTCCCTACTTTTTATATTTTTTATTAATAAACAATATCAATTAAAAGGATAGTATCAATGTCAAATCCTGTTACCTCTATCAAAAAAGTATATGTTGATATGACTAGCCCAACTCAAGTGCTTCCCGTCTCTCACTGTTGACGTTGCCGTTATCAAGCTCGGGAAGGAACCTAAATTATGAATAAAAACAACAATATTATAAGCAAAACCCGTACATTCCCGCCAAAATTCCCAATTTCCACTTCAAGTGTCTATGTCACATAGTTGCTATTTGTTTGGAAATTCTAGGTTCTACGTACATGAGTTGATGATATAGGTAGATGTTGCATGGTAGTTTATCAAAACTCTTGTTTTTATATGCTATCTCGAGTTTGAAATCATTGAAACAATATATAAATCATTCTTAAAAATATTAAATAAAATTAATAATATTACGTGTAAAAATGAATAAAATTTTAAGATATAAACTTAAGTTTTTAAGAGATTTTAATAAATTATCTCGCTATAAACTAAAATTGTAAGGTAGGTGATATCCTAAAATCTTTGTGTTTTTAAAAATACAAAAGGGTAGTGAGATAAACTACTCAGTATCCTAGATGAATATATGTCCTTTTTTCTGAAGAATCTAAGACGAAAATGTCAAATTAATGACTACACATACAAAATGAGATAAAAATGTCTAATTGACAGGTCAATAACTCTAATTGATTTTTTTTTTTTTGGATTAGAGGCAATAATCAAATGCACTGCATATAATAATGACAAATAAGCATGAAATTGTAATATCGTATTTATCAATAAATTGCTTAAAAATAGATCCTATTTCATTTAAAGAAAATCCACTACCCAACAAGGTAAGCCCTAAAACCCTACACCCAAACCAAAGTGATTGCTACTAGGAACACCATTTAATTTCAATATAATCATTTTAATTAATTTCCATAATTATATAATATACCCATAAATGCAAAGATCACAACTTGTATATATATTCCGCAGTTTTGAGATAGTAAAAAAAAGATAGAGATAAAAATGAAAGGGAGAAAAATCAGTAGAGAAAAGAAGAAGGGAGAAGATGAATCCAAGACATGTCCGATCTGTAGCAAGAGCTTCATCAATGGCAAGGCCTTGGGAGGCCACTTGAGGTCCCACTTCGCCAAGCACCCTCTCGCTCCCGATCCCGTACCGGCCGATTCGGTTCCGGGACCGATACGCGTCCGAAACGTTCCGGGTCAGGTTCTTCCGAACCGGGACTTCTCTGTTCTAGAATCGGCTGCGTGCCGGACGCGATCGGGTCATGCAAACCGAGCCAGAGCCGCCGCCAAATCCGCCCAGCCCCACGATTCGGTAGGCCCCGAAACTTTCTCCGACGAAGACGGAGCGATGTGCCTCATGATGCTATCGAGAGACAGCTGGACGAGGAAGAGCGGTACGAGGCCGCGAGTGGCGATTAAATCGGAAGAAGTCAACGAATCTGTTCAAAACGACGTCGTTGCCGGTACCGACGAAAACGACATGTTAGGACGCAAAACGACAGTTGAATTGGAACCTGGTGAGTACGTGGGGTATGAGTGTGAGTTCTGTAACAAGGTTTTCGAATCGGAGGCTGAGCATAAGAAACTGCATGTATCTAAGTGTTGTGTGGTGAGGACTAAGAATTGTTCAGCTAAATTGGATAGCATTATTATAGATCTTAATCGCCTCCCAATTTGATGATGATGATAGCTTGGTGGAGGTCAACATGCAATAAAGTTGACTTTTTATTTATTCATTTATAGTTTCTTTGATGTTTTTTGTGAAACGTAGTTTTAGAAATCTACATTTATTTAGTATGAATTGTCGGTACTTAATTAATTCTCTTTGTGTTTTTGTGTTAATTGGTTGGTGCTGTGTGTTCATGTACCTTTTGCTATACACATCAGCTGGTCTTATCCGACTTATTTTGCATGATCACAATCCAATTTTCGGAAGTAAATAATTGGGTGACAAAGAAGCTTACAGGTAAGTTTTGGGTTCCAAACTAATTTTTTTATGAAGTATTCGAATAATACAATAATTTGTAGAGTAAAATTTACCTATAAAAACGTTTCGAGGATATTATTGTTCTACAATTTGAACTCTACATTATTCCTATAAAGAAGTATTATTGGAAAGCAAAGAAAAGGTGGCTAATACAGGTAGTGGTAAGAGATTTTTCGGTTAATTACCAACAGTATCAATTGAAGGAAGTCTAAAATTAATTACTAATATAAATAATAGTTAGAAGTATTTCAAATGACCATAAATATAAGAAATCCAGTAAACACCAAACAAGCTTAAGGGAGCATTGATGTGATTAAACATAGATGCATGTTTAGGAACAAAACCAACAAGCTAAAATGCAACACAACCTCCAAGGTATAAAATGAAGAACTAAAATCCTAGAGCAGAGAGTAAAACTAGGACCGCAGCCAAAAAAGTAGACAAGATATGATGATGATGATCAACGGTAACGGCGGAGGGAGAGAGTGTTGTTCCTCTTCCAGGTAGCCCTCCTTGAAGGCCTTGCCTTGTGGTTCAAGTGTCCCTTTCCGCGCAGACCTCTGTACTTCTTTCCAGCAGAGGTAAGACCTCGAAGCTCCCTGTGCTTGTGTACTGGGTTGCAGATCCAGTTGACTCTCGGGTCGTTGCGGATCGCATTATGAGCAGCATCGACAAGGATTATCTCAAAGTATTTGTAGGTAGAGTCCTACAAAAATGTGAAGAAAGAAATATAATTCAAACACTTGAGAATGATTCAAATATATGCCTTAAATCAGTCTAGATACAATTGGATGAAAAATTATAAAATCTAGCACAATGGGTCTATACTCTAAATGTATAGTAACACATAACATTGTCATACCATACTCATTTTCTTAATATCACATTCTGCTCAAAACATATTACATAATAAAAGATCTTGGAACTAATGACACAAAACATAAGACCTGACGAATATTAGGTGTATGCTACTATAAGACTAACAATTATTATGCATATATTATACATTTACAAATAAATTACTGGATAAGAATATATTACGATTTGGCAATAAATTTGCATTTCAAACGTTTCTTTTCAATTTTATTGTACTTCAAGCACTACCCAATTTCCTACTGACATGGCATATAATATATTATGCACTTATATAGTAAACCACTGTGGATTCTCGTAGGTGAACTAATTACATAAAAATAGATTAGCTCAAGAATAGTAGATATTGTGTGTACCTCGTTAATCCAGTAAGAGTTGAGAACCTTGAGTCCACCCAATTTCCTACCGGCACGCTCCTCTGCAACGGAACGCTTGCTGCGCTGGAACTTGAGTTGGGTGACACCTTGGTTTGTGGGCTTACCGTACACAATACCCTTTGGCACTGGCCTCTTCCTTCCACCACGTCTCACACGTACACGATAGACCACATAGCCCTGTAAAAGAACATTTCCCGGTTACCAACAAGTTTATATGACAACCAGAAATAACATAGAATGTGTCACAAAGTACATTAGAATGAAAATGGTAAAAGGGTCAACCTGTTTGGCCTTGTAGCCCATGCGGCGGGCCTTATCAGGGCGAGTTGGGCGAGTGACTCGGACAATGGAAGGGGGTTGACGGTACTCCCAGCACCTGAACCTCTGCAAGAAGCGCATGACATCTGACTGCTTCTTGCGCCACAGCTCCGACACATACTTGTAAGCACCTGATATTACACATAAAAGGTCAATCACGACACAAAGACAAGGTGCAATAGAAGCCCTTTGACCAAATCAACCTAAATATTTATCTGATGGCTTCAAAAATTGATGCGCACTACCCAAGCTTTGGTTTCTAGACCAATGTTAGAAGCATCAAATCAAAACATTCTTTTGTTTGGTCATTTAGAAAATATTTGAGAAAATAAAACGTCAATAACAATGCATATCATCTCAATTTGATTCATAACCAGAACTTTTAGAAAACAAGAGTGACTACACAATCATGTGAGCCAGAAAATTACATTTTGGAAACAGCTTATCCATAGTGTATCTAATTCATTTTATCAGTACGCATATGGGACAAGCATATAAAACAGATACCGGGCATTAGTACAAATTAGGACTAAAAATTGGAGAACAGAAAAATCATAATATGAAACCCATTTCTTATTTTCCCTCTATTTTCCTAGTAACCAAACAGAAGCAAATGAATCTAACCCAAAAAAATATGCACCAACTCAAAATACCTGTCAATCTAGACCACCAGACTCACAAAAACATGCCAAGAATGAACAGACAAAGACATCGATACAAGTTCTGCTATTACATTTTCTTTATTTTCCTCTATTTTCCTACTAACCAAACAGAAACAGTATGAGGCAACAAAATGCACCAAATCGAAGGACATAGAAAGACAAATGAATCTAACCCAAAAAAATATGAACCAACTAAAAAGACCCATCAATTTAGACCGCCAAGCTCACAAAATCACCATGCCGACAATAAACCAACGAAAACATCGATACAAGTTCTGATATCACATTTTCAACACATAATCAATCGATTCAAGCAAGTTCTCATAGCTGAAGTGAAGAAATCGAAGAAACATACCCATTGTTAGCTGAGATCGTCCCTGCAACAGAAGAGGCTTCGGCTCAAAGGAGCGAGATAGTGACGATTTATGAACTTCGACATACCCATTAGGGTTTAAGGGAGTGCCGATGCGAGTGGTTGAAAAGACCATTTTAGCCTGGTGTGGGCTTGATGAAAACACGTGGGTTTGGGCCGTTTTGATAACCGGGCTAGACTTGTTTGTTCACTTGATTTTTTGGGCCATGTAAAGCGCATGGTCCATGCTATAGCCCCTAGAGAATTGCCTCGTCATCATCACGTGACTACTATTCCCTCCATTTTTGTTTTACTATTGCATTCCTATTTTCGTCGTTAATTACATACATATAATTGTTATAAACGAACCAAAATTTGTGTTAAGGCGTAAACTACAACGTAGTCAAAGCCAAAATTGGACTGCTAATCTAAGAGCGGAAACGTCTAGTTCATCACCTTTTGGAACAAAACATTTCATGAATATTTGAACAATTAATTGTCTTTTTGTTCATTTTCCATTTTAAATGACATTGTATTGTTATAATCTTCATTAGTGTTATGGTGTAAGGAATTATATTTTTAGGTTTTTATTAAAAAAAATTCCCCACATATGTCATATTTTAAAATTGTTATATTATATTATTTGTATATACTAACGTAACAATTAATATAAATTATAAATTTATTATCGAGTTTCAACGTCATCATGTTATCAAATGCTCAAAATTGAAACTGATGCGTAAGATAATAAAAAAAAGGAATAAAACTTGTTTATATAATTAACAACTAATTATTAATAAATTTATTATTAACAACTTCAAACCATAAAATGTTTTCTATTTATTAATGTGTGTAGACTAGTAACTTTATCATCCGTCAAAACTTAATGACTAATGTGTCATGTTTTAATATCACATGTTTAAATGTCTTTTTAAAATAACGATATTGTTTATATCATATATAGTATATATTATTAAATATGTTATCTCGTGAAATATTAATGTATTTTCTTTCGGATTATATATGTGGTATATATTTTTTATAAAAAGTTACGAATTTATATACGATATCAATTTTCTTTTTTTTGTATAGGTTATATATTAATTACTCATTTTGTTTCCGGTCAAACAATTCCCATTAATATAAGGTCATATAGGCTCTACCCATTTTCAATAAATATTCATAAATATAAAGAGATAATAAGTAAGAAGAGAAAAGACTCAATGTAAGTGCTAATGCTAACGTAACTACGAAATGTACATTGTCAAGCAACAATTAAAAGAGTACGTGGACTTTTGAAAAAACATGTTAAATGTTAATTTTATCAAGACACTCAAAGCTACAAGTACAAGTAACAAACAAAAAATGAACTACGTATTCACAATCACTATTCATGCAGGTCACGTAAATTGTAATCATTTAAAGATTAATTATATATTATTTGTAATCATATAATATTCTTTATATCTATACCCTGTTTTGAATGAATAAAATTTATATAATAATTGTGATTTGAATTTTTGTTTATAATATTTAAAATTTAACTACTTGATTATTTCTTTTGTCGGGGGGCATCTTCAGCTGTTATTTTTTTAGTTGTTTGTTAGTCAATAAGTTATCAACGTCGGCTAGGTTAGTATTAACCTTTTGTCTATTTAGATGCGCATCCAAAACGATTAGGTCATTTCATTCAGGTGTAGGCCATAAGCATATTTGAGCGATGATTTGTGAGAAGTTTACTGCAGAATTGTTATTTCTACCAAGTCTAGCTTATGATGACTTTTGCCTTCAACGTTTAACAGATAAAATATGTATATCTTCCAGTTGATATATAAAATTGACGACAACTTATATATATATACACTAAAAAACAACTTGATTATTTAATTAATAAATTATACAGTTTTGACAAATATACAAAAAAAATTAATATAAAAACAAAAAATACATTTAAATAAATCAACAATTAAAAGTTGACAACTGTTCTGTCAATTGTTTTGGGTTCTACATTCAAATCATGAAAGATACTAAATATAAAAAGAAAAAGGATGTTGAGATGAGATGATGACCATGAAAGATCAACATCCATATGTTCATGTTTTGGAACTAAACCATGTAACTTGTCTTTTCTCTTTCCATTTATTCCCTCCCTAATCATTTGTTTGTCACTTCTCAATCAAGATTCTTTGTCAAAAATTGAGTCATTTTCTCATCTTATCAATAACATGTTTGAAAAGTTTACAGTATTTATAAGATATTAAATCAAAATAAATATGATATAATGCATGTTATATATAAAAGTATTATATTTCTTCTATTATATTGACTATAATTAGATAATAAGATATCATTAGATTATATTGAAGATTTTAAAACTCTATTTTGTTGACGATATTTGTTCTGATTTGTTTTAATTATAATAATTTATTTAAAATATTACGTAATATTTTATTTTATTTTATATTTTACACATTCAATTATAAAAACTACTGTCCACAACAATTTAATATAAAAAAAATACATGACCAC
>JAYMSW010002007.1:0-14731 GCA_036897725.1 Erodium texanum | reverse complement strand
CAACTTTGTACCCGTAATCGGGCCGGTATCAACCGGTATGCAATATCTCATGACCGTACCGGACCGATGACCAGCGAAACAACCTACCGACGGTCCGCTACCGGCCGATTACGGCCAAACTTTGAACACCCTTACGCCTAACATGTTTGACAGCTTTGAATTTGCCTGCGTAGGGGCTGCTCTAAAGTCTAAACGAAACTATCTCTTTTTTACATTGACCTTCCCTAATTTATTTATTTATTGTTTCCTTTCCTAAATTTGATTCAAGCAGTGACTAATTGTTAGGGTATTGAAATTTTCCAGCGATAAAAAAAAAGTATGAGGTTCTTGATCAAGCTGGGATTTTTGTGTTCATCCTCTACCACCACAACACATCATATTCATCGATTCCGCTCCTCAAGGTATCAGCTTCTCTATCTCTCTAGCTATTCCAGGCGACCGAAGCATAAGAAACTCCCGGTAACCCGTTCGGAAAACCCGCCAGAAAGTACCAGTTTTGGTTCTCTTCTCAGCGAAATAACGTAGATTTTGGGAGCCGATGGTTTCGTTTCTGATAGAGCCTCTTCTGGGATGTCCATTTCCAATGAAACTCGTGTATTGAGCGAAGAAAAGTACCCTCACCCACCATGCACTCAAGGTGTTCGTAGTAATGCCTCAAAGGGAAATACCACTGGGGATGATGTGGTTCGCAGGATCACCGAGCTTGTGCGGGATGAAGATGCTATGGCTACGATTGGGGAGAGGCTAAGTAACTCGGGATCTCAGTTTAATTCGGAGATTGTTGATAAGGTTTTGAAAAGGTGCTCTGAAGTACCACATTTGGCCTTTAGGTTCTTCAATTGGGTGAAGACCGTTGAAGGGTTTGGCCACACAACTGAAACATACAACACCATGTTAGACATAGTTGGGGAAGCTAGAGAGATTTCGCTGATGGAAGATTTAGTGGGGGAAATGGAGAGAAGCTCATGTGAGAAGGATTGCAAGACTTGGGCCATTCTTATCAGGCAGTATGGGAATGCAAAGTTGATTGGGAAGGCCTTGTTTGTCTTTGAGAAGATGAGGAGATATGGCTGTGAACCTGACGAGACGGCTTACAAAATGATGATAAATTCACTTTGTACTGCTGGAAAAGCTGATATTGCAATGGAGTTTTACAAGGAGATGGCCTGCAAGGACATGGTGCTTGATGTAAGGTCGTATAAGAGGTTGCTAAACTGCATTTCAGTGTCTGGTGAATTAGCTGACATCCATTCAGTTGCTCAAGACATGATGAGAGTTTTGCAGATTTCAGCACACGAAGTTTATGGTTACTTGTTAAAGAGTTTTTGCATTTCCGGAAGAATTAGGGAGGCTTTGGAGTTGATCCGTGACCTTAGGGATCAGGGATTGACAATTGATGTTGGATACTTTGAGATCTTGGTGGAAGGACTGTGCAAGGCCGATAGGATTGCAGATGCTTTGGAGATTGTTGACCTTATGAAGAAAAAAATTTTGTTAGATGGAAGGATTTATGGAATTATCATCAATGGATACTTGAGGAGCAATGAAGTTACAAAGGCTCTGAAATTGTTCCAAAGCATGAAAGAAGAAGGACATTTACCTACAACCTCTACATATACAGAGTTAATGCAACATCTCTTCAGGATCAGGGAGTATCAAGAAGGCTGCAAGTTATACAATGAGATGCTCGAAAGAGGAACCGAGCCAGATATTGAGGCAATTACAGCCATAGTTACAGGTCATGTTCAGCAAAACCATATATCTGAAGCATGGGCAATGTTCAAGAGCGTAGTTGATAGAGGCATCAAACCTACTTGGAAGATGTGGACAGTGTTCATTAAAGAACTTCGTAAAGTTGCAAGGGGTGATGAAGTAGTCAGGATTTTGGAAGAAATACAGGCATCTAAGATGATAGTCAACCAAGATGCTTTGTTTCAGATGGTCATTACTGATATGGAGAAAAAGGGAGATATGCATAATTTAGAAAAAGTAAGGAAGATGTGTGGAGTCTATAAAGTTGATCCCCAAGAAGTGGTATCTGGTGGTGCATCCAGGGGAGTGGAGCTCAATGCAGAGTTGGATGCTAGCCATTTAGAACCTGTAGAAAGAGATATTCAGCCGGAGGGAAAGATTTCAAAATCATATGATCAACAGGATTTACAAGACATTTGTAGGATTTTGTCGTCCTCCATGAATTGGTGCTCTATACAAGAGGCCTTGGAGAAATGCAGGTTACAGTTTACTCCAGAGCTAGTGGAGGAGGTTCTTAAGAAATGTAGTATGCATGGTTGTGCTTTGCTCCACTTCTTCTCTTGGGTAAGAAAACAAGCTGGATATAGTCACACCACAGAAACTTACAATGCTGCCATCAAAATTGCAGGAGGTGGGAAAGATTTCAGACAGATGAGAAACCTCTTCTATGAAATGAAAAGAAACGGGTACAAAATAACACCTGATACGTGGACAATAATGACTATGCAATATGGACGGACAGGATTGACAAAGATTGCGTTGAGGATCTTCAAGGAGATGAAAGCTAGCGGCTATGCTCCAACCGGGAGCACTTACAAGTATCTGGTCATATCTCTCTGCGGGAGAAAAGGTAGGAATGTGGATGAAGCCATCAAGATATTCAAGGAGATGATTCATGCTGGACATACCCCCCATAAAGAGTTGCTAGAAATCTATCTTGGTTGTTTATGTGAAGTGGGCAAGCTACCAGAGGCCAGAAAATGCCTAAAGACACTTTCTGAAGCTGGTTTCACAACTGCACTGAGCTATTCCTTGCTTGTGAGAGCTCTCTGCCGAGCAGGGAGGTTGGAAGAAGCCTTTGGATTGATTGATGAGGTGGGGTCAGAGCGATCTACACTGGATCAGTACACGTATGCAAGCATTGTCCATGGACTATTACGGAGGGGGAGGTCAGAGGAGGCATTTGCTAGAGTGGAGTCGATGAAACAAGCAGGAATTAACCCATCCGTCCATGTGTACACATCCTTGATTGTCCACTTGTTCAAGGAGAAGCAACTAGGAAGAGTCTTGGAAACTTATGAGAAAATGCAACAAGAGGGTTGTGAACCAACGGTAGTGACATACTCGGCACTGATTCGTGGATTCATGAACATGGGGAAGGCTGCAGATGCATGGAAAGTCTTCCATGACATGAAACAGAGAGGTTGTTTGCCGGATTTCAAGACGTACTCAATGTTCATCACTTGTTTGTGTAATGCAGGAAGATCAGAAGAAGCCTTGCAGCTTCTGTCGGAAATGGAGGAAAGCGGGATCGCTCCCAGTAGTGTTAATTTCAGGACGGTCGTCTTTGGCCTGAACAGAGAAGGGAAGCAAGATTTAGCGCAGAAAGCATCACTACAAAAATCAGCATTAGCTAGAAAACGCACATTGTTGGAATGAAATTTACATTTATGTGTAGTTTTAATTACAACGCCCTACCAGCTCGTGTCATCTATCCGACTGAAGCTACTCTATGCTTTAAGCAACCACAGGATCTGATCTTAGATTGAGAGTGGGATCAGGATGAATTACATTTTTGTGTAGTTTTAATTACATTTTTTATTTTTTTTTGTGTTGCCCACCACCTGTTCGATGAAATGCTCCAAAGAAATGAGTTTTCGAGTTTATACACAATTTAAGGTCTGTGATCTAATGAAATCAGTTCCAGTTCCCACCCGGTTCGTGGATTTTGCTTGGGCATCATGTTTCTTTGAAGGTGTCGTTGCATTCACCATCAGGTTTGTATGCAATCATCAATTTACCGTAACCAATATACTGTGCGTCACCATGCGTCAGCCCTATGTCTAACGTTTCCATTAGTGGGCCTTAATCTTTAAGCCCACCAAACACTTACTAAAATATATATACCATCCGCTCTAGTGTTCTTCACTTCTTCCTCTAAACCTAATATCGTCTTTCTTTTTTTTTTAAAACAGATGAGGCTGCTCCGTAAGTCTCTTATCTCAGCCCCCTATGTTTCCAGACCTTCTCTTCATCGTAGTTATGTTCTTAATCAGCCTTTACTTTTGTTCGATTCGGATTCATCCGATCTGTTTTGTCAGTCGTGTGTTCCAATCAGATTCTGTAAGTCCAGTTTCTTTGACTGAATTAAGCTCGACCGTGATTTCTCTGTCCAAAGAAGGTTGTAGGGTTGGAACTCGATGCACTTCAGCTGCTTAGGAAAATGGATATCCATCTATTTGTGAGAATTAGTTCCGATACAATTACTTACTCGCATCATTACGATATCAGTTATCCCAAGTATTTTCATTAACGATCAATCGGAATTTTTTCATTTATAATGTGTTAGGATTGCAAGTATTTTCATTTGCAATGTCTCGTTGTTTATAAGAATTTTCATTGATGTATTTATTATCATAATAAGAATATATTAATTTATTTTTTTGTGTTATTTTATTTTGATAACTGTTTGTCTCATGTTTTGAGTGCTAATGTATGATTAATAAAATCACAATGAAATTATGACTAATCAATAATATATGCAATGTACTAGCATATACTATAAATTATACAAAATGTATAATCTCCATCTGCAATAGAACAAGCTCTGAATGTTCATCTCTCATCAGGACAGGAAATTCAATCACTTATAAACAAATGGGTATGTTATCTGCATGGGTTGATATTGAGTTTTGGTTCCTCATACCACACAAACCTTATTCCCCACAATTTTATTAAAGATTCAATAAAATGAAAAACAATCATTCATATGTAAACATGAAACCACAAAGCCTCTAATTGCTGCATTGCATTGCTTAAGCAACTTCACATTTTCAATTTTTACAAAGATTTGAGTATTAAATGCACAGAAATCCCCCACAACCGTCTCAAGTGTATAACAACAATAGCCCTAATAGAGGGGAAGAAATAAAAAAGATAATCAAATCACCCCATCCCCTTTAAAGGCTTGACTAATAACAACTTGTTTGTGCCTCAAATCGCCCAAACTGCTCGGCCTATTCGTCTCAGAAACATCCAAGCCTTGCCAATGCTGCCATTTACAACTTTGTGAGCCATAGAGTGAAGAACAAGGGTGTGGAGAACAGGGTCGAAAGCTCCGACCAAAGAATTGAAGAGTCAAAAAATTTCTCAATCAAAACGATGTGTAATTGGAGAAAAGGAGCAACAATTTATCTAAGGTTTCTGGGTGGAATTTCCTTGCAAATAGGTAACATGGCTGACTGGTCCCGTTCCATATGCAAGGTGTTGTTGTCTCCGGCTTCTGCAAAAGGCATCGTGAAGGGTGTTGTTGTCAATAATTCTATGAAGAAGCATGATGTGTTTTAAGATCCCTAAGGATGCGTACCTTATCATCACTTGTCAAGTGCACACTTACATCAATTGACTGCAAGTTTAAATACCATCAACGAGTTAGTAAAGCTAATGATATTATAAATAGTATTTCCTGTGGATAAAGAAGAATCATACAGTTAAATTCCCGATGAGCGCGGAATTAACGTCCTGAAGCCTAAATGTTCTTGGATGCCACTTTCTTTCAGACCAATCTACATATGTTACTGACCAGTTTCCAATTCCATTGGGATCAACCATCTGAAACCATGTATTCAGTTACAGAGTGAGAAATAGAAAAAGGGGAAATATTGATAGTAAGGATGATATACTCACATTGAAAAGCGTCGGTATGTAATGCTCATCAGCAATGCAATGTTGCCCATCAATGCCGTGCTGTACAAATCAAGAGCAGCCTTAAATATTGATGTTCAGAAACTTAGCTATATAAATTCTCTACTTGCCAGAACGTAAGTGTCAATATAAAATGCAAAAGAGCTATAAATAGTAAAGCAACAATAAAAAACACACCTTGCAGTAATCCCTGAATTTTGAGTAGTAGAGACTGTCAGCTACTATTATCAGAGCATGCTGCCGCTTCATGCTGAACCACTGCACAAAATTCAGTAATTAAATCATATCAACCACATTTTGATGTGAATTTACATATTTAGAGTGGAGAGAATATGTTCACAAGACTCTCCTATCAGGGGCATATATGTAAATTAACATATTCCCCAGGCAAAAGGGGCTAAAGTAATTTCCACTTATTGCACTTTCTAGGCATACCTGAGCTCCCTTTCTAAAGTCTTTCTTTTCAACTTCAGGTAACATCTGTTCTATATACCTACCATTTCCATGAGGACCTGGATCCACAAAACTGCAAACACAGAGACATGTCATTAGAGGCAAATATAACTCAAACCAAATTAAATGTATCAGATAAAAAACCCAAAACACTGTACTTACCTATCAATGAAGCTGATATTTGTGTTTATCAGATAATTGAAGACATACTCAAACTTATGCAATGGAATGCAACTGCAGAGCCAAAAAGGAAATAATCAGATTTTGAACCTTACAGTCAACCGATGAAGATAGATATATGGATGAGTATAAGTGTCTTCATCATGAGATTACCTATCAGAAAGTAACACAAAATGCTGGTTATCAGGATCCTTTAGTGCAGTTGCCAGTAATCGCCTCTCAGCATCAACCATGGATATTCTTCCCCAAACCACCTGCCAATATGAAATATGTGTCAGTTTAATTATTTAGCACTTCTTTGATCACTGATTAATGATGATAAATAATGGTGATTATGTCAGACCAATACATTTCGAAGAACATTTTGAGGCATCACCTTTACGTAGACAGCATTAAAGCAAACTCTTTTTTTTCTAGATGAGTAAAACAGATGCATTAGATCTACCAAATTACAGTTAGCTACAGACATTTTCTCTGCACCATACATGATATACAACACTAAATCTAGCATCATGAGAAATGATCTTTTCTTTCCTTTTTTCTTTTAATGATTTTGGAAAGGAACAGACTCATATGGGAGATGATTAATCCTCTTGTCTGTTTCCAGGATGCAAATAAGCTAAACAATCAACATTCTTTTCTTAAAAATAGGTTCAAGGAAAGAGCAAGGTGATAGGCAAGGAACAAATTCTCCAAATACATTAAGATGCAAAAATAATAAAAATAATCAAATGAGTGAAGTGCCAATCGCATATTAACAAACATGAAATCAGAAGTCGTTGACATCAAGCTTATGAACCTGGCTGCTGCGTATGTCCCGATTAAGAAAGTACCGGCTCACATGTACTGGTTTATCCTTTGATGAGTGCACATAAACAGAGAACTTTCCCTCGTGACCCTGCCAAAAAAAAATCGAAGGGTCCTTATCTTTGAAAATGAGTTTAAACATAGTCAATAACGTTTCACAACACTAAAAATGATGATCTGAAAATAAAATGATGAAACATTTTACTTATGGAATAATATAACGACAGATCAAATATACTTGTCTCAGCCAATTTAGATAGAATAATATATGACATACGATATATAAAATTCCATTTATCTTGCAAAAGCATAAAACATCTCAAAAGAAGATTATCTTACATCATACATCAAGGTTAGAACATCTAAGAATATTCATGACTGTATTAAAATAAGGCTGACAAGAATTAATAAACAAGAAAGAAAACCTTACCTCAAAAAACTTTTCCCACAGCTTCTCAAAAGGCAATGAACCAGGAGTTAAGAACATAAAGGCAACTTTAGGATTTTTTGGCTTAACTGGAGGCGTATCTAATATATCCCTAATCAGCACGCGTGAAGCGATTTCTTGATCGGTCAATTCCCTAGCAGGCATAGGTGGAAGCCAGTCGGAAAAAGTACAACCTTTAGAAGAAAATAAGTAACAAGTAGCACTGCCTTGGGGTGGATATATATACGCACAAATTAGCAACACACTGACAAGTGAAACCAAGACAATAATCCACACTGCCCCCTTGAGAGGAGGGCGTTGACGGGACCCGGGCAAAATCTGCATATCACCCATGCCTAATCTCCAAGCTTTAGTTGTCTTCATTTAGAAATAAGTGCATCACAGAGCTATCTGTAGATGGTATTGTTTTCCACTACCTCCATTAATCAAAGAAAACTCTTCAATGAGGATCCGGTATCCTATTCTGATAACTTGAACTGATTGATGCTGAACAACCTAAAATTGAAAACCATAGTTTTTTCCATTAGCCAGCCAATAATGTACTAAATATAGTGCAATAACGAATTAATACTGATCAGCATTGAATAGATACTGATCTAGGTGGGAAATAAGGCAATGACATTAAAATTAAATCATGGACACTAAATGTATAACACAAAGAAACAAACAGTTCAGCATTGAATTGATACGGATCTAGGTGGGAAATCTTTGATCCTCTAGTCAACTAAGAAACATCAGAGTGAACTAAAAGGAAATCAAATCTCATGGGTATATCTTGACATTGTTTGCCAGCAATCAACCTGTTACCTTGCTGAATCAGGTCAGCTCAGGTGAGTTTGCATGTTGGTCTACTTATTAGAGATACTAGATCAGGTTAAGGAAAGGGACACACAGAACAAAACAATACACTAATTTGAATAACCAAGCCTTCAATTCAAGGTTCTCAATCACTCTAACTGATAAGACCAACAAAGATTAGCAAGTGCTTGAGAAATAAACAAATCCAGTGATGAAGATGAAAAGTCAACATCAATCTCCATTGCCAAGAAAGTCCAAACTACACAGGCAAAGACTATCAAATCCAAATCGAAAATGCACAACCCGTAGTCTCCTCTCTGAAAACCCCCCACAAATTACTCAGCCCACAGATCCTCCTGTTTGGCTCTAAAGAAAAGGAGAGGGGTGAAAACAAGTTCAATTTCCACAAGTTTCTGTATTTCCCCAGTTTCTGGGGCAACCCCAAAGAAAAGAAGCACAAATGTCCCCATCTCTTCCATTCTCATCAATTTCCTAAGCTTCCCACCAAACAATAAAAAGGGAAGTCTTTTGCTTTTAAAGAAACTGGAATGGAAAGAGAAACTACCCAATTCAAATCTCCAAATGGGTTCCTTAAACACATCCCAAAAATGCTCCCTTTGGTTCCCAGCAACAACAATGCCAGAAAATTAAACAAAATAGAACCAAAATCTTCTCTCCCAATAGCATCACATCACCAGCTGTGGATAGCCCCATGACGCAACTCAAACACAGAAGATACAATACCCAATAAATCCTATCCATTTTCCGAGCAACCAAACAAACAATAACACAAAAACAAAATACAAAAACTTGGCGTACCAGATTCAGAAAGATCTGTGACGAACTCGAGCTATCTCCGTTATTTGGGTCTCGAGATCTGGGTCACTGAATCAAATAAGCACTGGAAGAGAGGAAGGAGCGAAGAGAGAGAGATTCATATATCTGGCATATATGAACGTGGAAATATATGTTTTTTCAATTTGATTCGAAGCTCTGAGTCTGTCTTGGCTCTATAAAATTCTCCGATACACGACGCTTGGCTCTGCTCCAAACGATAACATTTCGAGCCGGCTAATGTTTTTCTTATTGGCGTGCACCACTTTGCCCAACCGCGCCCATTTGGCGCGTGTGCCAAGGGTTGGAATGGAAATCTAAATCTTGTTTCCATTTAGTACAAGTCAATGAATTTATATAAGTAAAAATGGTAAAAAGATAAATAAATAAACGTACTAATGGAATCAAAGGTTACATAGATAGTAAAAAAACTACTCACTAAATTATGGTGGTTATGAGAAAGAGTTACTTTAAATGTCTTATTTTTGTATTTTTCTCCTCTCTTTCTTCTCATAATATTATAATATGATTTAAATATGGTTAGTATTTTTAAGAATCCTTCGAGTTATTTTTGTATTTTTCTCCTCTTTTTCTTCTCATAATATTATAATATGATTTAAATATTGTTCATATTTTTAAGAATCCTTCGAGTTACCATATATGTGATTAAGTGACCCAGACTTTATTTATGTAAAAATTACCGCTAGTATACCATAGAATCTTTATATTGATTAGAAAAATATTTATTTATTTTTCAAATAATTTACATAGTTAAGAGTAACGAGCCTTTCATGTGATCATAGGTTTATTATAGTTACCTTATGATACGGCAATTTTCGTATTTTCGTGTATCAAGTATGAGTAAGAGTCAACCTTACTTATGTAAAAGTAAGGGGACACTCTCATTTGACTTTCTTGATTATTATCAAGATTATTGTATCAAATGACTTTATTATGAGCTACATTTATGTAGAAAGGAACTCATCGATAGTAGAAAGGTTATAATTTTCTTAATTTATGTTAACATTAAGGTTTTTTTAACAACATTAAGGGTTAATTACACCTAAGTATCCTAACCTATACTCGGATTTCAGATGGATACTTCAATACTTGTTATTGCTTTGACAGGTACCTAAACTTTCTAAGTGTATCATCGTTGTAACTTTTATTATAAGATCCGTTACTTTACTGTTCATTTTTCAAAAATATTGAAAATGCCCTCAAAATTAAACCCTAAAAAAATACATTTTCGTCATTTAAATGGCATGGGTTTGAAAATTTGATAACTTATGAGGGGTATTTTCGTCATTTTGCTTTAAATTTAACATATGTGGATGGAAAATGTTAACAATGATACTCTTTAATATTTTAGGTACCTGCCAAAATAATAACAAGTATTGAGGTATCCATTTGAAATCCGAGTATAGGTTTAGGGTACTTCGGTGTAATTAACATTAACATTAATTATGTTTACCCGAGAGCGACGACGGCAGAGATGGTGGGCATGTTATTGCTTTCTCTCTTTCAGTAAACCGTTGTCGTTGGGTTTCTTTTCGTCGGCGCTTCTCCTCAGATATGTTTCTCCATCTGAATCCGAGGAAGATGAGTGTCGGTTCTGAGGCGCATGGGGGCGATGAAGTATGTGGCACGTGGTTGTCAATAAGGTGTCAGTTTAGTCTAACTTAGGTTCGCAATTATTGTGATATTAGGCCAGAGTTATATTTAGTTCAAAATGAGACCTTTGCGAAGGTCAACAATTTAACGAGAATGACATAAATTGTACCTTCTTGTTAATACGAGTCTTTAGTCTAACATGGGCTATCTCCGTCGAAGAGTTCCACCAAAACTAGCTTACTCCTATGTTGTAACATATATTTTCGTCTAATGAGAATCTATAGTTTTTTTCAAAAAAAAAAAAAATTATGTTTACCTAAGTAAGATATGATAGTTTGATATCTACTAACACAATTATTATTTTTGACAAACAAATTACTAACATATAGCTGTAACGTCTACATGTAAACAGTGGTTCATTAAATTCTGAAAATTACTAGGTGACAATATTCTAGAAGAGACAGACATGAGAATAAAACATGGATACTACAGGAACTAAATTTAAATGGAAAAAAAAGTTGAAAGTATTAGATTGAAATAATTTGGATAATCAAAAGGTTAAATAAAAATAAATAAAATTGAGAAACTAAAAGAAAAGAAAATACTCATGAAGAAATTCAGTGCCATCACTGTCGTGCCTTTCACGGCAATAATGGGCGATTGATTTTTCATTGCGTTTTAAGATACGGCGCATATACGAGTGCAGCGTAACATTTGACTGAATATAAATGCAGGTGGATTACTACTTTACCCCTATTGCAATTCACGTGCAAGATGGTCAATTCGCCAATAAAAGGGCAAAACAGGGAAACCACTCATTTATGGAAGCCAAAAACAAGAGAGAAAATTACGTGACAACGAGAAATCTGCAATTGAATTTCCAAGGAAGTTGGAACATATGGAGGACTCAAAATAGCAGTATAAATACCAATAATGAACATAAACATGTAAAAAGATTGAGAGAAAAGAAAATTCATTCAAAATTACATAAATACTAAATATAGATCGATATAGCTTTGTGATATTATACGAAAATGTTTCAAGTGATTTTCCAAATTTTAATAATCAAGGCATAATATATAATCATAATTTTCTTATTCAACTCTCTCACTAATAATTGAATGAGATAATGTATTGATTTTTGTTTAAATATCAACAACATTAAATGTCATTCCGATGATTTAACATGTTCCTCCATTTGAATGATAAGATAACACAAGTACTAGAAACTATAAAAAAAAAAAAAAAAAAAAAAAAAAAAAACAACAACAACAACAACAATAATAATAAGAGATAATTTGTGGCTATAAACTTAAAACACGTCGATTTCAATACTTAGAATTGGTAGTAAATAGTAAATCATGATGAAAATGATATGGGATAATGAAGATGACTCTAAGTGGCCTCACCTAACATTACAAGATTCCTCTATCCTCTACACTATTCTCATCATATTTTGATGTGATATAATCCTCTCTTTTTAATGAGATATAAACCTCTTTTTAACCATCAATAACAAATTTAAATAAAATTTATAATCTCATCACTAGTAGATTTCATGTTTTACTAGCAACACATGTCGATGGGAAGACTTGTTAACAAGAGTAGATAAAGAGAATTATGTTAAGATCGAAATAAAAAAAATTACATAGAATAAAAAAGTATAGATAAATTTTACATTATATAAATGTTTGTTTTAAATTGCCTTGCTCTTCTAACAGTAATTTCAAAGAACCCCAAAACTAGATCTATTGTCGCGGGTGGAGAAGGAGCATCTGTGCTCCCTCCCACTCTTCTTCTTCGGTCTCGGCCTTAATTATCAGGGTAGTCGCCAATTTTATGTAGCAACCAGTCATCCTTCAGCCTTGTTTTCCCCCCCCGTCAGGCCGTGACGCCCTCAGCCTTGTATGCACGGATCTGAAACGTTGGCTCCGGATCTGCTCGGTTCGGCCGTTGATGGACCGCCACCGTTCCGAATTGTGTAGCGGTTTGGTTGAGGTCTCCGTCGTCCTACGCTCGGGATTCCCTAACATGTTCAATCTTCATCTGTCTGTGGAAGCTCTCTGACCAGTCTCGTCGGCCGTGTCGAGTTTTGCTGACCCTACCGGTGGTTTGGATAGAGGGTAGCCAGATCTGGTTAGTCGACCAGATCTGGACTCGGGCAATCTAGATCCACTAGAATCGGGGTCTGCCGGGTGTCACCGAGCGCCGGCGGGGAACCGCCGGTTGTTCCGCCAATACACCACCGATTTTCCCCGTTGGACCTTAGATCCCGATCTTCCGGATCCTGCTGCTGTCACCACAAAAATCGTGGTGGGAGGAAGTTGTTAGTTCGATGTCGACTCAGCTGAGCTTAGGAGGGTGTGTGGTGTCTATATCGGGTAGCCCATATATGGATGATGGCGCGTGTTTCCGCAGAGGGGAGATCCAGAAGTCCGATTCCCTTTGGTTCACTTGAGTGTGAGAGTATTGGTGTAGGCGATACTTTAGTGTAATTGTAATTTAGTAGTAGTTAGTTTAGATACCAGCTGTGTCTGGTTTTGTGCCTGTGTACGTCTGGTTTTATCTCTTCCAGCTGTGTCTGGGTAGTTTTAACTCACCGTTATGGCGATTGTAAGTCCCCAAAACGATCATCTATTATCATGTATATCTCCTAGATAAAGTTAGGCCGATCCTTCTATAAAAAATGTTTATTTCTATGTTTAGTTTTAAATTTTAACAAGTATACTAAATTGAATTATGAATATGATGTCACTCACATGTGCCAAATGGCAATCCAACATAATTTGGATAACTTGATGTATTCTACATAACCCACATTTCTTCACGTGATGGGTGAGCTGTTTACCTCACCGGTACACCCTGTTCTCTCCACTTAGTTCCCTTTAAACCCTCTTTCTATTTAATTAATATTTTTCTTCCAATTTTGTGCATATTATTATTTTTAAATGTAAGAGATGAAGAATATGCAATTTATTGATATTTTATAGGTAGAGCAGAGCAAAACATACCTTGGCTTATTAGGTTTGGAAATGGTCCTTCCCATGTTGCTTTGCAGGCAAGGAGGAGATGTTTTGCTTATGCTCCTAGCAACATGTCATCACAACACGGTTATACGATACTTTAAACTCGATGAAGACATTTCTTACCCCCGATCAAAATGATATCATCGTTAACGAAATCTTTGTTATGTTAGATAAGTATGAATTAAGAATGTTGGATCGGATCAAACGTGTCAGTATAATAATACAAGATT
Source organism: Erodium texanum (assembly GCA_036897725.1). Lineage (NCBI taxonomy): Eukaryota > Viridiplantae > Streptophyta > Magnoliopsida > Geraniales > Geraniaceae > Erodium > Erodium texanum. The sequence goes on along the minus strand of JAYMSW010002007.1, from coordinate 665 downwards.
TTATATGATTATATTATATTAATGTTAACGAAATATTCTTTGTGTTTTGTCAACGTTTTGAAAAATACTTATAGAATCAGATAAACATAAACTTAAAATTTTGGATCAAATCATACATGTCAATACAATGATATAAGTTTGAATATGATTATATTATATGTTGTGATTGACAAATTGAAATGTCAACCCACAACTTGGTGTTTATATGACCATTGCATGTGATTTGAAATGCTGAGCCATGAAAATGGGATCATTACAACGTGGGTTTCTTCGAAGTTGTAATGTTGATACATGTGCACTGATTCCGACATTACGACTTTTATTTGTCTCACTAACTTCATAATGGCCTGAAAATTCCTACGAGTCCATACTTTTTTTTTCAATTACATTTTTCTGTAACACAATTATAAAGAACCCAAGACAACCATACAAGTGAGAAGCAACCTGACCAGTCCGTATGATCTAGGCCCAGGTTCTAGTATGGACCTTAGGCCCACACCTCTACTCGGGATGGAAATAAATGTAGAACAATGCCAACGATGGTGTTACTCCTGCCCAAGGCTAGGTTGTCCATGTTAGAAAGCGTGGCCTAGCGATACCCATAAAATAAGTTTGTCGGTGCTAGAAATAAAAATTAATTTTTTAAAAAATATTTATATATTATT
>JAYMSW010002006.1:0-14732 GCA_036897725.1 Erodium texanum | reverse complement strand
TAATCAAACAATAAATAAATTTATTTTATAGAATACACATTACATTAATTTTATCACACACGATATTTTAATATATAATTAATAAAATTACAGATTAAGTTTTATGAATCTATTTAGTTTATTTCTAAATTATATATAAACTAAATGAATCATGTCTTGTCCAAACCAAACTTCACTCTATCCAATTTTTCGGATCCAAGTTAAAAATTTAAAAACTTGAAAGCTGTGTGTATATCTTCGTCGACGAGAAAAGCCAATTGCCGAGTGCAAGAAGAGAGGCATCATGATGACTCTAGCTTGACATCATCATGATTGGTCCAAGGGGGCTAAGTAAGGGCCTGCCGAACTTAACTAGCCACGCCAACCCCTCTCCTTCCATTTCCACCTATATTTCTGAAGCCTATATATGCAGATAAAGAGCTACGTTGCAGAACATTCACAGTCGTATCAAAAAAACATAAGCTTTATGAGAGCTTTCCTTCACAAGTTAGCACCTTTAACCTCATACTCCATCAAGCCAACCCCAACCCAGAAAATAACAGTACCTTCCTTATCAGAAACAGTACCATTAGGCCCATTACCAATATGTCCGAATCAGATTACTGTCCTGACTTCACCACACCAAGACTTGTTGCCAAGAAGTTATTGGCCAAGTCTCAGCGCGAGGGAGATGGTGCCTCTGTCCGAAGAAGCATTGGAAGGGACGTTTTCTTATCCTTTATGTTCTGATTCGCGGGTTATTGTTCTGGGCATTGATGATTTGGGTGGATTTGTCAAAACTGAGATATGGGTTCTTGTATTCATGAAGATTCTTCATCTGGGTATTGATTGGTTTTTTGTTTTTCTCTTTGTTTGGCTTTCAGGAGTGAGATGAAGTCCTTGGATCCTTTTCTGATGTTGGATGAGTTTTCAGGTACCTATCTATGCATTACAAGTCTGTCACATGATCTTATGTTTGATGCTAATACGAACATGTCCTGGCCTTAACAGAATCTTTGTTGATTAAGAGGTTGTGGTGTTTTGGTTTTCAGTGTCTGCACCTGCTGGGTTTCCTGATCATCCACACAGAGGTTTTGAGACTGTTACATATATGTTGGAGGTAAAAGAATTTAAACATTGTAGCCAAGGTGTTGGATGATTTGACTGTGAGAAGATTAATTTGGTTATTAAATTTCAGGGTTCTTTCATTCATCAAGATTTTGGAGGGCACAAGGGCACTATTGGACCAGGGGATGTCCAGGTAACATTTTCAACACATAAATTCTCGGTTGAAATTGAAGAAATCATGCCAGAATCTGTTAATTTGATGCTTATTCTTTTGCATTTCCATGACTTTATGCAGTGGATGACAGCGGGAAGAGGCATAATTCACTCTGAAATGCCTGCAGCTGGAGGAGTCAACAAAGGCTTGCAGCTTTGGATCAACCTTTCTTCCAAAGACAAAATGTTATTATTCCTGATTGACTAACTTGTATTGAGCTTCAATTCTAGATGATTTGATTTGTTCTTGGTCATGGGGTTTAAATTAGAAAGTCTGATTTGCAGGATAAAGCCAAACTATCAAGAACTGCGAAACGAGGACATAACAAGGGCAGAGAAAGATGGAGTAGAGGTCAGGGTCATAGCAGGGGAAGCAATGGGGGTGAAGTCTCCTGTCTACACCAGAACACCAACAATGTTCCTTGATTTCACTCTACAACCTCAAGCTCAGCATCACCAGAGCATCCCCGAATCATGGAACGCATTCGTGTACATAATTGAAGGGGAAGGAGTGATGGGATGCCAAACTCAGAGCCTGTTGGGGCTCACCATGTGCTGATGCTGAGCTATGGAGATGGTTTGAGTGTGTGGAACAAGTCCTCCAAGCCTCTGAGGTTTGTGCTGATTGGAGGGCAGCCGTTGAATGAGCCAGTGGTGCAGTATGGGCCATTTGTGATGAACACAAAAGCTGAGATTGATCAGACTTTTGAAGACTATCACTACTGCAAGAACGGATTTGAATTGGCAAGGCAATGGAGGTCTCAATCATCTGGTTGAGACAAAGATTGATCTCATTTCCAAAGAAACCAAAAAAATGTGACAGCAGAATAAATATACAGTCTTTATCTTTATCTTCTTGTTATTATTACATCACCCATATGTAGTACAAGAAGATGAACAAAGTAGTTCCAATTTTTTTTCTCTCTCTTTCTCTCTATGTATAAAATATTTGTATTCCCACATGTGGGTAAGATTACAAGTAACCATCCTGTAAGTCAACTATTAGGAGCCAAATAATAAATGTCCAAAATAGCAATAAAAATATATAGAGTTGTTGAATCTTCAAAACCAAAGTTGTTTTTTTTTTCTATATAAAAGCTGTATATAAATATATGTTCTCACCTACAGCTTCACTGGTTCAAGGCTCCAACCAATACTTGTAAGTCTATATATATGCACACTCATTCAGAGACTTGCCACACAGATTTCCCAGCCCTCTTTGAGCTTTCCTTTGCTAACAAAATCAATCACTGCCCAGAAAAGTATAGTCCCTTAATTAATCAGAAACAGCATCACTTTGTCAGTTGCCAACATGTCTGAATCAGATCATCCCTTCATTTCACAACACCTAGATTGGTTGACCAAAAGATCTTGGCCAGTTCCGAGGCTGAATCAGATCAATCCCTTCTCAGGAAATGCATTGGACGGTACTCTTTTCCCTTGCTTGTTCTGATTCATGAACTGATGTTTTGGTGTTCTTGAAGAGATTCATCATCTGGGTACTGATTGCTTTTTTTTTTCTTGGGTATTCGTTGTTCAGGACTGAGTTGACCTCCTTGGATCCTTTTCTGTCATTGGTGATGTTTGAAAGTATATGCACACATTAAATATTTGATGATGATCACATTCTCTTGTGTTTAGTGTCAATTGTTAACCACCATTGATCTTGGTTTGTAGTGTCTGCACCAGCAGGGTATCCTGATCATCCCCACAGAGGGTTTGAGTCAGTCACATACATGTTGGAGGTACATTTTTTGAGTATGTGAAGATTGACTTTGAAGAGTAAGTGAAAATGTGGTTTCTGGGTTTTAGGGTGCTTTCACTCAGGAAATCTTTGGAGGGCACACGGGAACGATTGGATCGAATGGTGCACAAGTATATACAATATTCTCCTGAAGTTATGAATATAGTTATTATCACTATCAGCTGTTGTTTCAGATCCATTGCTGATGATTGTGATTTAATGGCTTTGTACAGTGGACTACAATAGGTAGAGGAATAATTCACTCGGAAATGCCCGCCGGGGAAGGACTCAGCAAAGGCTTGCAGCTTTGGGTTAATCTCTCTTCCAAAGACAAAATGTCACTAAATCTAACTTCTTTTGCTATACATTTCTTTTTGTTTTCTCCTTCATACTATTACTTGCAAAGCACCAAGCTTTCTTATATTGGGTTAATTGCATATAACAATTGTGTTACGTTTTTTTTTTTGCGCAAAACTGTCTATAACTTAACCTTTTACATCCAATTAAGCAAACTTTCACAAAATTACACACAATTCTTATGTCAAAAAATGATAAAAAGGTCATTGACTCGTATCTAAAAAAAAACACTACATAACTAACAAAAGCATTCTGATTTGATATAGAAAACAGTAAAGTAGATGTAAATCGACTCTTTAAAAACTAAAACTACTAAAAAGTGAATTTTTTATTTATATTTTCAGCTAAGATCAAGGACATTTCCGTCATTTTTAGTGAAAATAGTTATATATAATTATTTGAAAGTTTAGGTAAAAGTAAAATTTTAAAATCAAAAAATACATATGGTAAGCAATAGTTATACGCAATTAACCCTTGTTTATTTACACCAAACCAGTCAATGACTAAGAACAAAAATATTTGAATTGTGTGGATCTAACTCGTAGCACAATTTGCAGGATAGAGCTTAACTTTGAAGAAGTGCCAAGCAAGGACATAACTAAGGCTGAGAAAGATGGAGTAGAGGTCCGGGTTATAGCAGGGGAAGCAATGGGGGTGAGTTCTACTGTTCACTCCCAAACGCCAATAATGTTCCTTGATTTCACTTTGAAACCTGGATCCGAGCTGCACCAAAGCATCCCCAAATCGTGGAACGCTTTGGTTTATGTTCTTGAAGGGGAAGGATTGTTCGGGACACTGAACTCGTCGCCTGCTGCAGCTCACCATGTGCTGGTGCTGAGCTATGGAGATGGTGTGAGTGTGTGGAACAAGTCCTCGGGGACTCTGAGGTTTCTGCTGATCGGAGGAGAGCCATTGAATGAACCAGTGGTGCAGTGTGGACCATTTGTGATGAACACACAAGCTGAGATTGATCAGAGTTTTGAGGACTACAAGGAATGCAAAAATGGATTTGAGATGGCCAAGGATGGAGCTCACATTCATTGGGTTTACAAAGGTTGATGTTTCATTCCCAAAGAAAACATATGTAACAAAAGAATAAAAAGACACTATCTTTATCTTCATTCATTTTCAACTGTAACAATCCAAGTTCTTGTATCAAGCTAAAAATGAAAGAACATAAACTTTTGACTTTGTATATGTTTTCTTTCTTCATGAATAAAAGATTACAATGCCATTTTTATATAACCAAGAAGACACATGCAAACCAATCAACCGAATTGAATCAACAAAACCAAGTTTCTAAATCAATAGGATTCAATTTTCATCTGTTACAGCATGAATAGCTGCTTTGAGTTTGCTTTGAATCAGTCACGTTACTGACAAGGCTTACCCCGTGGCCTGATAACTCCGCTTTGTGATCATCTGAGTTGAGGACCTTCCGGCTCACATTGTTGTAGATTTCCTGGATAACAAGCTCAAATGCCTTTTTGACATTGGTTGAATCCAGAGCAGATGTCTCCATGAAGAACAAGCCCTCTTCTTCTGCAAGGCTCTTGCCTTCCTCTACACTCACGTCCCTGATATTCTCCAAATCACATTTGTTGCCCACTAGCATCCTTGCCACAGTTGTTTCTGAATGAGCTGTACACATGTTTCAATAATTAGACAACATTTAGATCTCCAAACACGAAGATATTGTATCACACGATTCTCAAAGGAAGCCACTAGTTACTGATCATAGAACAGATATGCAAATGTGTGAGCAATCATGGCCTATATTATCCAAAGTGGAAGCTCTTCTTCTACATGGCACGCATGTTCTAATTAGTTGAAACCTACGGGTTGAGATACAAATTTTATTTTAGGATCAGGTCTTATTAGTTAGCCAACTAATAATACTCTTGCTTCTGAGGTGAATGCAGATTAAAACTTCACACCATAAGTTTCTAATGCATGTCAGCAAAACTTAAAGCACCTATGGAACTTGAATAACCTGATTTAGTGCTGTTTTCATACAATTTCTAATCAACAGATCAATAAGATTTTCAAAACCTGTTAAGCTCCAGAGATCATCAATCACAAAGATAGTCTCGGCCTGAAAATGTATAAAATCAATCAAAATGCAATACAATGTGATAAAAGATCCAAACTCAAATCACAACCCAGCTTTCAAAGAAGATAAGCACGCACAAACAAAGATCAATCACTTTTGTTCTAATAATCAAAAGGGAAGAGGAAAGTCTGGAAACCCATCATGATCACTTCAGATCTAAGCAAAAATCCAACCAAGCATGTCAGCACTTGCGATATTAAAAAAGTAAGATCGCCCAATTGCTAATCACACAACAAGAACACCAAATCCTGCAAACCCAGAAACCAAAAGCACCCAGAAGGCCATAAACAACAGCTTCACAAGTGAGTACTTGCTGTTTCGCATAAAACCAAAATCGATCCATTAGCTAATCGCTGAGGAATAACATACTCTTGAGCTCGTCGAGCCATCGACCGACACTCTCGAAGGTGGTACGGCGGCTTATATCGTAAACGACGAGCGCGCCGACAGCTCCGCGGTAATAGGCAGATGTGACCGCCCGGAACCGCTCCTGGCCTGCGGTGTCCCAAATCTGGGCCTTGACTTCCTTGCCGTCGATGTCCATGCTCTGAGTCTGGAACTCCACTCCAATGGTGGCCTTGGAGTGCAAATTGAACTCGTTTCGAGCATAGCGAGTGAGCAGGTTCGATTTGCCCACGGCAGAGTCGCCGATTATCACAATCTTGAACAGATACTCCTCGCCTCCCTCGTCGTCCGATGACATGGTAGAGAGAAGAAAAGCTAGGTTCTAGAGAGAGAAAGTGGAGGCCGGTTTTAGAGAGAAGTGGTCTGCAGATAATTGGAGAAGAACATGTATTGTAGACGAGCTGGCAATAGACATACTGCGCATGACATGTAATGCCTTAATCATTTCTTTTTTACTCTCTTCATTAATCTGTTTAACCATGATTTATTCTTTTTCTAGATATTTATTATTTATTTTTTGACACATTATTACACTTTTATTGATTTTACATATTTTAGATTACACAAAGATAATTCAGTTTCATTTTTATTCTAAAATATTTATCCATTGGAATTTCAATACACTATTACAATAGTGTATTGAAATTAGATTATTTTTATCAAAAAATAAATAAAGAAATTAGATTATAAGTTAACGCCTACTCTAGTAGACCACCAAACAAACCTAATATTTATTACATATTCACATTGATTAAGGGTGATTAGGATGAATATTTGGAGAGGTTAAGCTAGTAGTTAGATTAAGAATCACTAATAAAAAGTGGATATAATTTATTCCAAAAAAAATAAATTAGGTTAAACATAAACTAATATAAACAGATAGACATCGAAAATAAATAGTTTGAGTATATAGTATAACTTCAATATAATTTCCATATTTATAGTTAAAATAAAAATTAAATTGGAAAGGCCAAAGGGCAATTTTGGTGGCAGATGTTTCATTAATTGTTGACTTATCTTGTGTGACTAATGAGTATTACAAAACAAGTTGAACCAAGAAAAAAAAAAGGTGTGGTGTCCATTTGATGAATAAACTTGAGATTACCGCAAAACTAAGGGCATAGATAGGGTTGTGGTCCAAATACAAGGTCTGGTTTAATGAATGCATATTTACATTAATGTCTACATAATTAGGTCCACAAGGCATAAATAAGACATGATAGTTAATATTCTTGTAAGACTTCTATTGCATGTTGTCTTCAATAATGGAACTACAGTGTAAGTTAATCAAATAGCTATTGAAATGTAAAATCAAGTTAATTGGTGAGATTTAATGTAGTTGGAAGTTAGTTATAGACTAATTGTGTGGTAAAACTTACCCATCAAACACCTGACCGTTATGATTTGTTCATTTAGCATTTTCTTGATTAAAACCATGAGAAAATAGGATCTAAAGGGTTATAGAAAGACATATGTGAAATTAATTTTGTTGTTGATGACACTTGCATATGTCATTCATCAAGTAATGTTGATGCACACAAAATAAAAAAATTAAGCTCTACATGTAAAACTACTCAATTATTGCACACTACACTTATTTTACTGATAAATGCAACTCAATTATTTAGATGCTCATTTTTCAAGAACATTAATGTAAGTTTATTTTTTTTATATGATTTAAGATCAACACAACATTGACTTTCCAAGTAAAAAGATGGAGTTTGTCAAGTGCTGAGAGGATCTGTGTTGTAATTTTGTTTGATATATACTTAGTGGCAGAGTCTATGTTTGCATTTGCTTCTGAAATGGAGGCATGTTGTCAGTTGGGGACCCTTATTCAATTCTCTTCCCAATCCACATATTGCTCCAGATTTTTCCAAGCTTATCATCAATGGTCAACATTCAATCTCTCTTCTCTACTTAACACTGTCCATTACATTCCTCATAATCATTTCATCCTCACAACTCAGCTTCTCATATCAATCCTCAACATTGTAGGTGAAGCAGCCATGGCAATGATTAACAAGCTCTGCACCAAGCTGTTCCTTTTCACCTTCTTGGGTGTAGTCCTCATCATTCAAGGTTGCACTTTGTTTTCACACTTTTTCTCCTAACCCATCTGGGGCTTGTTTGGTTGCTGAGAACATACATGTCAGTTTGTTCTTTGATGCTTGATGTTATATGCATGCAGGATTGTCTACAAAGCATAATCTTCATGATGAAGTCCCCCATCCATATCATTCACACAGAAGCCTACATTTTCAGGTACGTATGTTAGAAGAACCCACAAGCATGTCTCATATTTTCAGTGTTTCATGTCAAATGTAATAAAGCTTTCATCTACTTTTGCCCATGTTGTCTGCTAGAACTACAATGGAGGTTCACAGAGGAACTGGAACTCAAGAAGAACAATGATAGGGTCTATGGTACCAAGATGCACATACAACGAGTGCAGAGGATGCAATCACAAGTGTATGCCAAAGCAGGTCCCCGTGGAAGGCAACGACCCAATTAACAGTGCTTATCACTACAAATGTATTTGTAGTCATCAATGACAATTCTTCCCAATTTAGTCAATAAAGTACTCGTATTAGTGCTATTGTTATGCAGCTTAAGAGTTTAATGTAACAACCTGAATGTAGATGAGATTTGAGTTAAGAAAAAGTTTACCTCGTTTTTTTTTTTCTTGCAATGCTCTCAGATAACTCAGACTTTGCATGAGTAAGAACAAACTCTGCACCTGCAGGTTGTGCACATGTGGTGTTAGTTTGGTTCTATGTACAGTCAAAAGTAGGACATAACATCATGAGGACCCATCAATTTAGTACAAAAATGCAAGCAGCCAAGCATAGTGCTCAAATATATGTCAGTTTCTTTATATCTGAAGAATCTTTAGACAGCTTTACACAAAATAATCAGCCTATGGAACATAATCATCAATGATCAATGATCAATGATCTCTCAAGCACTATAAGCAAAATAAGGTAACACTTACCAATAATTGGGGCCCATAATGTGGACCGAACAACCAGGCTACAAATGAATATAAGAGTACCCAACTACCTATTGTTTCTTAACAGTCTGGAGTTGTGTAGATTTCCTGGTATTTTGTGCAGAGCTGGCTTTGCAGTCTGCATATCACAGAATATTATAGTATCTGTTTTTTGAAAATATTTTGGGACTTCTTGGTCTCAAAAGAAAATCAATGCATTGCCTTAACCATTTCAAACAATTAGTACATTGATGGGGAAAAAATCAAACTGGAAATTACATGATCCCTTCAGTGAAAGAACAGGATCTCTAGTTCTGCACTTTCGAGTTTACACAATGATATTACAATTTGCTTTTACTATACAATTTCAGTTCCTTCTACTGTTGCATTTTCAAGTCTCACGTGTTACAAAATTTGTCTTACTTGGGTGGAAAATGCTCTTTGGCATATGTAACTCCACAACTTGTCTGAGTCTTTCTAGTTGGTAGCTTGTTATGTTCTTTGTTTGCATCCACATGTGCAATTCTCAAGCTCGTTATGAAGACTCTGAAAGAAAAAGAAAGAAACAAGATATTATTGACAAAATGAACAGCTGCAACTTCTAATCCATAATATAAACCATAAAAAATCCTTAACGAATTTATCATAGTGGAGAAAATCCTAGCATGAATAAAAAATATTCATCGAAGTTTCTAACTCACCTCAACTTTATTTTGAAGACCTTTGATATGTTGAACTGCCAAGTCCAACATGTCTGCGTAGCTTGTTTGCTGCAATGACAAGTTGTCAGCTCCACCAAATGCATTCATAACAGTGAGCGGTTACTATATTTAACACTACTTAACTTCATATGAACCTATAGTTAATTACCTTATCCATGTTCGGAACAAGGTCTTGCAACTTCTTCAGTTTCCCACTTATTCTAGTTCTTCTCTCCTGTATATGAATGCAGTAACTATGAATCACAATGTCTATATCTGAATACAAAGAGCATGATTACATAACAACACCAGTGTGACCAAATGAACTTCTATAAAATTAATGGCTCTTGCTGTGATGCAAGTAGATGACAATACACCAATAGTAAAGGTGAATGAATGGTTCAAAGGAACTACATATGTTGGGAGAGACCATTCAGTTTGTGTGAGTTATAGACACGATATGCACAACTTTTTCTTGTTAAAGCTTTACTAACCCTTTCAGCAATACTCCGGGGATGAGTGGCAAAACCACGCTTAGCACGGATTTTACAAGGTGTAGAATCTTCAGGGATCTGTAGTAGCTTCTCAACTGTTGCCATCTCTAGACTTGTTTGTGGCAAACTAAACTGAAAATAACCAATAAATGAAAAGTGTGGAGTTTTCATCAGCCAGAAGTGTGAAAATTGTGCATCCACAAAAGTGTATTATACAGACAAATAAATCCTTGAAGGATCATTCTAACTTCCGTACCTGAGATTCCAAAGTGTAATTCAAAAGGTCAGCATCCATATTCTTGGCTCTTTTGCTAGGTGGGGCGGAAAATACAATGGAATTGGTATTATCCCATGAATCCATCCCAAAACTAGTGTTGGCATAAGAATGTGTGGCCTTTTTTTGGCCATTCTCAGGGGTCATGCCATCAAGAAGATTTTCACTTACTTCAGATATCTGGGAAAGAGAATCTTGTCTTGTGAAGCTCAACTGAGGTTTCAAATTTGACATACCATTCCCCCTTGTAACTGAAAAACCACCTGTTCAATTGTCTAAAATGTCAGTAGTGGTAAAAGAAACCTCAATTATAACTAATCCACTATTTATGTTTACAAAGTTTATCAACAGTACTAGCAGTTCATCTACTAACTGGTATTCTATATTCTTCTTTTATAAAAAAGAAATCTACAATGATCAATGAGATAAGTGACTCTGTAGATCATTTCTATAGGGTCAGTGGGATTAGGGGTACGAAAGTTGCTTGTCCAGCTGGTCAAACACTAGAACTTGGGTCTGTGGGATCAGGGTTTAAGTCCCAACACCGGTACCCTCTCTCAACTTTATCATTTATTTCTCCCACTCTTGTTGGGTCTCTTTCTATGTCTCCAAACTTCTGTTGTGTCTCTTTCTCAAGGGTGGGATGTCTCGTGGTAATATTGGAGCTCCTTTCTAGTTTAAAGGATATCCCGTTGCTTTACAGATGAATGCTTGATTGTTTACACCCACTCGAAAAAACAGAGACTAATTTGCCTCGAGAGATTATTCTTAAGACCCGCATATCGTAAACCCATTTTTACGTCCCATTGGCTGTAACTTATATGCCTAACCAACTTCCTCCATATTTACATTAAATTAAAAAAAAAACATTACACTATTCAAATTTCTAATTGTTTCATTATAATGCAAACATGTGAGAGATACAAATATTTTTCTTGGCACAATGCAAACATGGTGTTTTGTTTTCAAAAATATTTTTTCTTGATTGTAATGCAAACATGTGAAAGATACCCGATATCACATGGCCAATACAATAGGAGGCCTAGTTTGCTGTGATTGGCTTATCTTTCCTATTCCTTTTCTCTCTTTTCAGAATATAAAAATCAATGAAAGCAAGTTGCATTATCATCAGTGGGTCTCTCGTGAATTTATTACAGTATCCCCACTTGGTATTAAATACTACATTAGATAAAAATACTTTATAGTACTGATTCCTTTTTAAACTTTTTTTTGTTAATATTTTTCTCGGATTCTTTTTAGCACCCATAGATTTTACTAATGATCTGAATGAAAAATATTATTCATGCATAACAATTTTTCTAGACTCGACTATAAACACAATAACCATTGACACCAAAAAAACTGATAACAGAGAAATCCACATCTAACTAAGAAATGTTTTAAATAAATAAAATAAAACTATGCGGCCAATTATAAAAGCAAGCTTAGATTATAAAATAAATGCAATTCTTAATATTAATAATGGATAGATAGATGACAGAAAAATAAAACCATTCACATTAATAAACAAATTTGCTAATCCGCATTTTTGTGGGTTCTCAAAATAACCTCACTATTTCTTAATAATTACTCGTAAATAAAAAATGTCTAAGAAATGAAAATAATAAAATTAAAGAAAATAAGAGGTAAAGAAATTGACGAACCTGCGGTTTCAGCAGCGAGATGGCTAAAAAATCCAGCAGGCGAGCTCCGCTGGCGAACCAAAGACGACGGCTCCCCCAATTTGAAACTACTAGCCGTTGCAAAATCTCCATTACCGAAGCCGTAAAATCTCTGCAATCCAGAAACCGGTTGAGGCTTGTTCGGGCCACCCGACGAGTCTCCGTTGACCGCCTTGCACGTCGAATCCGACGTGACGGAGGAGGAGTCTCCGGTGAAATAGTGGCCCATCATGGGTCCGAGGGGCGAGTAGTCGCGGTCCAAAGCGCCGATCACGGAATCCACGGCGGCGGTGAGGAAAGAGACCGGGGCGAAGCACTGGCGGGTGAGGGCTCCGGCGGTGGAGCCGATTGACTTCTGGTCAGCGGAAGAAGAAGACGATGGATACATGATCGGAGATGAGCAGAATCTTTGGAGAGGCTGTTTTGATGAGAAATGGAGAGTGAGTGGCGAACCAAATTAATTAGTTCGGGAAAGTGTTATGAAAGAAGATAATATTACCAGCGGTGATGTCTGTTAGTGACCCGCATGAAAAATATAATATCTTGAACTCGTACTGTTTTGCAGGTGACTTTTATTATCAAGGTCAACCTTAGGATACAATGCATTTTGGACACATATATAATATAATTATTCGATAGTTAATAGTTGTTAATAGAGCTCCTCTTACATATTCGCCTAGGCCACTGAATTCTTGAGAAACGTAAGAGGAGCTGAACAAAAGGTTGAATGGGTTATGTTATTGGAAGAGAGTACGTAAGTAATTAAAGAGAAATTTAGATTCAAGTTCAATATTTGTTTTGCAGGTTTAAAGGTTTTATTCGTGAGTGAGTACAACCGAGCTAACAGTTGTGTAAACCTAGAAGCAACGGTAGGATTGTCGCCACCATTAAGGTCTATCGGACAAATTGCTTTCAAGTCAGTAGGTGTCAATTATAGCACGCCACAGCTTGAATTTACTTTATAAGTTCTCTAACCCTAATCATTGTTGTACTACTCTATTTCCTACGATTTGAAAACAATTTCATTTAATATAACAGTAGAATGGTAATTAATCTGCTCAAACATAATATCTGGTTGTTGTTTGAGTGGAGCGTGAATATTGACATAATTGCATTATTATGTTGTAACAATACTTCCAACTATAACAATGATTGCTAAAATTATGTTGGTATATCCATATACATGTGTTAATGTATATTGTGAGACCATGTTAATTTGGTCTCCGTTGTTTTAGAGATCACCTCTTGATTTCGTTGCAGTTCATACATGAGTATTAATGAGTTGATACATGGTCTTCATTTTGTTGGACATGGATGTAGTTCATATTTACTAGATTATTAAAATATGACTCTATGTGCTAGCAAATATATTTGACTATTAATCTTATGTATGGTTGTATTTACGTGAGTATGTAATATTTTTGAAATATTATTAGGATTAATTATGTCTGGCTCCTTTGAACTATCGTCCAATTTTACTTAATTATTTCGAACTTTTAATTTACTTTGGCAATACCCTAAACTATTATTTTATTGCACCGTTACCAAATTTGTTAAAAGTTCTGTCAATTTACTATTCATTTTTCAAAAATAACCAAAATGCCCTCAAACTTCAAACCCTAAACCACAGCCATAACACAAACCACATGAACCCTAAAATAAAACCCTAAAACATAACAATAAACAATTAAAACTCTAACCTTAAAACACAATAAAATCTGAAAAAAACTTAAATCTAAACAATAAGTTTTAGAATTAAAATTAAGAAAAAGAAAGAAAAAAATGAATCTCAAGACGAAGAACCTCGTCGACACTCCTTCCCCGGCTAATAGTGGCTTCTTCTCCGGCGTACTGCCAATTTTGCAGCCCTAACCCTAAAGTTGAATCGGTGCATTATACAATCGTTACGGATAGAGGGGATCTAGAGAGAGATTTGGTATGGACCTCACCAAGTCCAATTTCCAAACGCAAGAGAGTGGGTTCCAGATCTGATTTAGATTCGACGACATCCATTGGTGTCCATTGGGCTCAGAAGAACAACCAATCCAGTCCGATGAGCTCGAGAAGAATGACCAAACCAATCCGACGATGCATGAGTCCTCCACGAATCTGGGTTTCAAATCGTGAGATAGTGATGATGACGACTCGGATTGGGTTGGGATTTCATCGGAGGAAGAACATAATCGAACCATACGAGTCTTCTCCGGCCGGAACTCCCATTGGTTGGAACTCCCGCAGTTCGGACTGAGTTCCAGCAACCAAGACTTTGTCAGAGCTGTTGCTGCAAGTGATGAACTCCAGTGGACTTATTTTTCAAGAATTCTGAGCTCGAGAATGTAGAACCTCCTAGGAAGAAGACGAAAAAGAAAATAGAGAAGGAAAATTTGAAGAAAAAAAATTAAAATTAAAATATAAAAGAATTGAAATTTTAGTATAAAAAAATGTTTTCCAAATTTTATTTAATATCATTTTAAGGGTTTAGGGTTTTTTAGGGTTGGAGGGTTTTTAGGGTTTATGGTTTGAAGTTATAGGGTTTTAGGGGTTTGAATAATGAGGGCATTTTCGTCATTTCTTGTATAATGAACAGTAAACTAACTAACTTTGTAACAAATTTGCTAACGGTGCAACAAAACAATAGTTCGGGGTGTCGCCAAAGTAAATTGAAAGTTCAGGGTAATTAAGTGAAATTGGCCGATAGTACAGGGGAGCC
>JAYMSW010002005.1:0-14734 GCA_036897725.1 Erodium texanum | reverse complement strand
TCAGCACTATTGGGGTTGTCGTCCTGCCGCGGCGGGGGGGGAAGAAGGTGGTGCGAGTTTATATGGATGGATGCTTCGACATGATGCACTACGGCCACTGCAACGCCCTCCGTCAAGCTCGTGCCCTCGGCGACCAATTGGTCGTCGGTGTTGTCAGTGACCTTGAAATCATTGCGAATAAAGGTCCTCCTGTTACTCCTCTTCAAGAGAGGTACAGACACTTCTTTGTATCTATGTGTTTTGGTTTGATTTGGTGCTCATGAGCTCAGTTCATGATCGAATTTGTTAATGTTATATGTTTATTTTGAAATGTAGATTATGATCTACTTGTATTTTTTTCTGTTCATAATAGAAATTAGAAATGAAGAGAGGTACCCACACTTCTTTGTATCTGTGTATTTTGGTTTTATTTGTTGCTCATGAACTAAGTTCATGATCGAATTAGTTAGTGTTATATGTTTTTTTTTTTTTTGGAAATGTAGATTATGATTTACCTGTATTGTTTGCTGTTCATAATAGAAATTAGAAATGAAAATTACACCATGAACTAAATATAAATATGTAATTGGTTGTTTTTTGTTTACAGGATGATTATGGTTAATGGGGTGAAGTGGGTTGACCAAGTGATTCCTGATGCGCCGTATGCCATAACTGAAGAATTCATGAAAAAGCTATTTGATGAGTACAATATTGATTACATTATTCATGGAGATGACCCTTGTGTTCTTCCTGATGGAACTGATGCTTATGCCCTTGCTAAGAAGGCTGGCCGTTATAAACAAATTAAGCGAACTGAAGGAGTGTCGAGCACGGACATTGTTGGTCTGGATTCATGCTCTTATTTCATATGTTTGCCTGATTTTCTGTTATGTTCTTCTGTTTATCTATCCCAGTCGAGGTTTCACCATGCTGATAGCTACTCTTCTGTCCACTATGGCTTTCGTTATGTTGTGCTATAAGTTCTGTTGTGTTTTTACTGATGTTTCCCCCTTTTGTTGCATGCTGTGTTATGGAAATGGGACCGATTTTATTATTACTCTATGTTGTGTCTTGCAAATGGGACAAGGATTGAGTTTGGAGAGGGTCCAAATCTAAAATATTATTTTGATAGAAATAAATGATGGGTGTGTGGAGAGACACAAATCAATCTTTTAAAGAGTTAGGCTTTAGAGGAATGGGTTTGCCTTGGTGTTTTTGGAATTTTAGAAGATTAAGTTGGAATTATTTAGACAATCATATAGGAATACTAGTGGCTTTCCACTATTGAACAGATATTGGCGGTGCAATACTGCTATGTCATGTTAAATTCCTTTGCTAGGTGAAATTGCACGGCAACCTTGTGTACAATAAATTCTTTTATTTATCTATTATGATAGTTTTGAGGTGTCCCTTTTCTGTTTTTAATGATGTCATATTTATTTATTTACTTATTTAACCCCTCATTTGTGCTACTCTTGCTCTTTTCTGTTTCTTTTTTAGTTCATGACATTCACACTTCAAAATATCCTTTGTTCGGTATCTTTTGTACATTTCCCTTTAAATATATGTTGTAGAATGTGCATTTAATTATCCTTACTGCATTATCTTATTAGTGGGACTTTTGAAATTCATATGTTAATATTTCTTGTTTCATAATGTTGTCAACAGGTCGTATGCTTCTTTGTGTAAGAGAAAGATCCACCTGTGACAGTCCCAAAAATCATTCCTTGCAAAGACAGTTTAGCCATGGTCACAGCCAGAAGTTTGAAGATGGTGGATCTAAAAGTGGAACTAGTATATCTCATTTTCTGCCAACGTCTCGTAGGATTGTTCAGTTCTCTAATGGGAAGGTATGTGCTTTGTTGAAGTTCCTTCCTGATTAATAGTTATGTGCAATCCCAGAAAACTCTATATTTGTCTACTGGTTCCCTGAAGTCTCTCCATTATTAGTATTCTCTGATGCATGTGCATAATATAAATTAAGGGGACGGCATTCCTTTTCCTTTCTTTCCCCATCAATGGAATAAAAAGATTTTTCATCAACTAGACAGCTATATATGCACATAAAAAATGAGCTTATTTTGATGCCTTCTCTGGAGATGAGCTTCACCCCTTATTAACTTGGGATGATAGTGTGAAATTTGAACGGGAAACTCATCTTATTATTTGGCTACTTATCTTTCAAATGGCATATCAAAATATGCCATTTGAAAGATCTAGTGTTGCCTGTGTTAATTGCTTTAGTAGTATGGTTGTAGAATTATCGAGAATGCAAAAATCTTATAAGTAGTGGTGAGTCTGGTGACATCAGTTAGTTTTGTTTTTGTGTCCAAGGCTCCTAGAGTAATTGTAGCTGGTGGACTTAAAAAGGAAATTTGACATATTAGAAGGTTAGTTTATCAGATACTCTAGGGCCATGCCTAACCGACTGAGTCTGGCCAATAATGAGGTTTGTGTGGGGAGAGTGAACAAGATGTCTCTCTTCATCTCACAGCCTTTGAGTAAACATTTTAAGTAGACATCTGGCCCTAGTATGTTAACGTTTAATTGTTGAATTTAATTGTAATATGAAAATACCTATGTAAATACTGTAGCGATATAAATTTTTCTTTTGTTATCTTGCTTTCCTTGCTTCCTGATGGACAATATGCACTGTTGACCATCTTATCTGGCACATAACTCTTAGAATTTAAATGCTATGGACATAGCCAGTAGCTCCGTTCTCTTGTATCTGTTTCTTTTTTCACCTTCCTTGAGCTGTGATAGGCTGATAGCCCCTTAATCTTTCTCTATATTTCCCATGTTTTGCACTATTTTGAAACATGCACTTCTGTTCATCTTATCCTGTCTTTCTTTGATTTTAGTTTTCATGCTTATTGTAGGGTCCAGGACCAGATGCTCGTATAATTTATATAGATGGTGCATTCGATCTTTTTCATGCTGGACATGTGGAGGTATGTCATTGTACACTTCTGATGTTACATGCACATATCTGAATGGCATATCTTTAGTCAGTAATGTTCTCCATACAGAGGAATGTATCGTTTTCCTGTCCAAGTCCTTATGACACCAACCATCATTATAATGGCACTCTTGATGGCACGCGAGTTTGTATGCATGTATGGTATACCTTTCAATTTTTCGTGTATATTGGTTTATTTATTTGGTGGGTATGATCTCATTAAATGATTCTTTTATAAAAAAACCACTCATTAAATGAATTAGTTTGTCATATTAGTTACTCCATCTCCTGGAAACTGCACTGTCAAGCTGCAATTCGGTTTTGTTGAATTTTGCAGTGTCTGGCTCTTCTATTCCAACTATCTTTCTTCTTTGTACAAAGTTGACAATTTTCTCATCTCGGTAGAACTTATTAGTTCCTCAATAACTTTTCTTTCCCACATTGTTGTTATCGCTTAGATTCCATTCCTCTATATTGGCAAATGCTGTAGCCTGTATGTATATGTTTCTTCGCATCTACAGCTTAGCCACCTTTTTAGTTCTTCTATTTATGTAACACTTCAAATGTTCCTTTTGTTGTAGCCACTACATATTCTTTTATGAATTCAACCAGATGAGATTTTATTGTTGTTCTTTTCTCAAACTGATTTCAAGTGATATTGAATCATGGATGTACTTCTTAGTCTTAGCCATAAAAACTTGGTATTGTCATTGCACTGTCTTATATCTACAGAGATATAAGGGTATTTAATTACTCACAATATTATTGGTTTAGATTTTGAAGCTTGCTCGGGGTCTTGGAGATTTTCTTCTTGTTGGTATACACACCGATCAAACTGTCAGGTTGCGCCCTCGTTTCTATGGTTTTCTTTTTAAGTTGACAAAAGTTCATTATCTGAGTAACATTGCAAAACTAAAATTTGAGGGGGATTGCAAATGATTATGTAGTTGTAATTCAATTTGAGGAAGTAGACCAATAGATATGTAGTTGACTTCTTAGTTTGATGTGTTTGCAGTGCAAAGAGAGGAGCACATCGCCCTATCATGAATCTTCATGAAAGAAGCTTGAGCGTTTTGGCTTGTCGTTACGTAGATGAAGTGATAATTGGTGCTCCATGGGAAGTGTCTAAAGACATGGTATGTTTTTCTTTTATCTCGTACTTTTTTATCTACTTGCTTTCTTCTTCCTGTGCTAATGTAATATTAATTTGCATTAAGCAACAAATATGTTGAGAATTGAGATGCCCAAAATACAGAAGATCTTATGGTATTCAAGGAAAATTTTAGGGGGTATGGTCTTGTTGTTATTGTCAAATTTTAAACCAGGTTACGTATGTAAGGTTGGGGTCTACAACTAAAAGGTCGATGGTATGAGTCTGACCCTTGGCTTTATATATAGCTATTTTCTGTTCTGTTCCCATGTGTATAGGAGTTGCTTCTTGAAAAGATGAAGAGGATTAGTCTATTGATTTTTTTTTTCTGACCCCTTGAAGCAAAAAGAGAATAGAATATCTAGTAAAATAACTTATTCCTAAAAAACTTAGGATGTGTTTCCAGGGAAGAGTTTCAGCAACAGATAGGGAACATTTTGTTGGTAAATATTTTTTGTTGCTGCTTTTATCGTAAACATCACTGATTTGGTTTCAAATCAGTGAACTAAACTCAAAATCAAGTCAATTGCATGTATAAATTTGGTCTCAAATGTGTCGATGGTAAAAAAAAAAAAGAGACAACAAAATCACATACTTTCTCTCTTCGATAACTTCAAGCTTGCTCTACTACTTGTTATGAATTGTGGAAGAATCTTTTTGGATGAGTATTAGACCGTTATTAATCTTGTTTCTAAGTTTGTCAGTATCGTTTCTTGGAATATTTTGTTGACCTAATTAGATTTTTTTTCCTTGCTGCAGATCACAACCTTCAACATCTCATTGGTTGTACACGGAACAGTGGCAGAGAATAGTGATTTTCAAAAGGTTAACAATAAATATGATTGTTGACAATTTATTGGTGTATGCAAGTGCTTTGTCAGTTACTAATGTAGTTTTTCATTAAACAGGAAACAAGCAATCCATATGCCGTTCCAATCAGTTTGGACATCTTCAAAGTCTTGGAAAGCCCCTTGGATATCACAACTAGCACTATAATCAAGCGGATTGTATCAAATCATGAAGCATACCAGGTTCCCTTTTACTTCCTTCCGTGTATTCTTTCATACTCTTGATTTGATATTGGGACCTACCGTGGCCATAGATATTTTTACTGCTTGGATTATTGGTATAGTTTGAAAAGTCATGGGCTTATCTCTAATAATCAATGCTATGATCACTGCGGGGTCCATGTAGGTATACTTCCTCAGTCCTAAATAAATACTATACTTGATTTAGTGCAAAAATTATGGAGTAGTTGAGTTATTGTTGGACTTTCCACCACCATGCCCTCATGACCTCCCTGTGCTACCCCACTAAGTATGTTGTAACTAACTAACTTTATAAAAGGGCGAAGGATATCCAAATTAAGAGAAGGGTTAATTGCACGTAATTATCTTTAATCTTTATGAATCGCCCGCAAACACAAGACTAAATAGTAAACTTCTACAAACACATGGCTATCCTTGTGGATTTCCATGTATCACCATCACACATAATAGACAGAAATCATAAAAAAAATTGACTTTTTTTAATGTGACTTACACATGAGTTTAATTTATATATATATATATATATGATATTCCAAAACTGCTTATCCTCTTCCTTTAATCTTCCGGTTGCAATATAATGAGAATTTCATGAATGGAATCAAGTTGAGATCAGAAGAGTAAAGCTTTAGAGTGAGTTGTTCTGGGATATTTTAAAATTTACACTCAAGGGTAGAAAAAAAAAAACTGAAATTTTTGATGGTTTCCGTACCATGTTGACAGGTGGAAATCGTAAGGGTGATATGTGTCAGTCCTTAGGATAAACTTTACAATGAGTTCATGTGTTTGTTTGCAATTCATGAAGGTAGTTATGCCCAATTTACGTTTCTCTTAGGAGAACACACCGCTTATTTTTGTATTTTGGGATGAGAAATAGAAAGTGATATGCTATCTGTCGGGCTGAGTTCCCTTGGTGTGTATCTTGTTCTAGTTTGTAACTTGTTTGTGCTTTCTTTTTACGTTCATGCAGAAAAGAAACGAGAAGAAAGCAGAAAGCGAGAGGAGGTATTACGCTGATAAAACTTACGTGACTGGTGACTGATTTTCGTAGGATCATCTTGGCTACACGATGTGCACGTTTTGAGCCCCTTATCTCTATTTGTTTTTGAACCACATAGATCATGTGAATGCATCCCCAGATCACATGCAATTGCCAAACCATTCTAGTCTTCCTGTTATATTACATATATTTGCAACACAATTTTTTTTGACTGATTCAGTAGGATCTCATTAAATGTGGATCTGAGTTTGAAGTTTCATTTCTTGTTATGCTTACAGTTCTTTTCTATCGAAAATTACTTTTTAGGGCAGATATATGATGAAATATGTATCTTATGTCATAATTGTTGTGTGCATGCATATACTTTACTTTCCCATGGTTGGAGATGATGTTGTCACAATGACCCGTGTGTATAGCTAAAAGCATGAATATTTTTTAGTTCATAGCCTTAGGCTTCTAAATGTTGTAAACTTTTATTGCTCATGAACTCATGTTATGCAAAAGAAAACCTAGTATAGTACCTATGTAGATGGATGTAGGAGAAATAAATAGTAGGGGTAATTGTACAAAAAAAGGCCCTGACTTGTTCATCTTTTTGTAAATTGTAGCATTTTTGTTTGATAATAGCCGACAAAAATGTTACCAACTAGTCATTTTGATGTATTTTTCATCAATTTGTTTTAAAAGATACTTTACCCTTGAAATTTAAATTTCAAAAAAAAGGTTAAAAAAAAAGAACAAGTGTAGGATTTTCATCTCTCAGTTCCTGTAGCTGATACCAAGTAAGCATCTTATCAATTAAATGTTCTCATTTTTCCGAACTCTGGTACAACATTTTTACTTCAACATATGCAAGTTCTCTACCAGAACACAGTATCGCAAAAAAGAAAGAATACAAATCGAGTACAATACTTTACTTAGGCTCTACTTTCGTAGGAAGTGCATATCCACCGCTATAATCAAAAGAATGGATATCACTAACCTCCTTCCTCGGCAAAACATCGTTATAAGGATGTCGAGGCTCAACCTTAGAAACTCCGAACTCAGTTGCAGATGACGATGCAGAGGTAGAGTTCGTATTGATCCCATCGTTGTGTAAGATTATCTCAATCGCCTTCACGACCTCGCCCATTGTGGGCCGATCAGCACCTGTTTCTTCAACACAGTGCATGGCAAGCTCTAAGAACTTCAAGAACCCTATAGATTTTGCTGAGTTCCTGATGTTTGGATCCATCATCTCTCTCAGCCCGTAATGCTCTTTGTCCGTTTTGTCCAACTTCATCCTCACCTCGCGGACTACGTACTTGCCTTTCTCTATGGGTTGTCTTGCGGTGACGAGTTCGAGCATCACTACTCCGAAACTGTACACGTCACTCTTTTCTGTTAATTGTTGGCTCATGTAGTACTCGGGATCCAGATAGCCCTGCACGTTGAGGTTTGATTTTTGCAGTTAAGATTTGAGCAGCAATATGATTGTAATATGTGGATGATTGTATACGAGGAGTGTTGAGATAAACCCACAACGAGAAAACAGGAAAAAAAATCTACTTATAAAAAGTCAAGACCAAACTCTACTGCCTAGGCTGATCTTTTAGTTGTAAAGGCCCGAGTTGATGTAAGTAGTCCGATATAATTAGAATTTACATGATATTAGAGTCTAATTGATTTGGACATATTGGTAGTAAACAGTACGTGACAGAGAGTGTTGAGATATAAACCCGCAATGAGAAAATAGAAAAAGAAAATCTATTTATAAAAGGCCAAGACCAAACCTTACTACCTAGGTTGACCCTTTAATTATAAAGGTATGAGTGGATATAATTAAAATTTATATGGTATATTGGTATTAGAGTCTAGTTGATTTGGGCTTGTGCTTGGAGTAGACAATACATGATGGGAGTGCTGAGATATAAACCCATGTCAGAAGAAAAAAAAATAGCTAGGACCAAACCAAACTAACCTTTTTGTTGTGAAAACCTGACCCGATATAAGTAGTTTGATCTAATTAGAACTTACTAGTTCATTCTCATTGAAATAAGCTTAAATGAGTTCTAGGACATTTTGGGGGAGTGTTACTTACTAGCGTGCCTTTAACTTGAGTTGAGACATGGCCTTTTGCACTGTCTGATACCAGTTTTGACAAGCCAAAGTCAGCTACTTTTGCTGTCAATTTTTCGTCTAGTAGAATGTTTGTTGACTTGACATCTCTGTGGATTATAGGAGGATTCGCGAGCTCGTGGAGATACGCTAGTCCTCTAGCTGAGCCTAGAGCTACCCGGAGCCTGTTCTTCCAGTCAAGATGGATCCCAGATTTTCCTGTTAATTGTCACTACAACAATAAGTATTGACACGAGTTGAACCTATGTGATCTTACTCAGATTCATTTACCAATCTCTATGCAGCAACTTAATGTCACGTGCTAAGGGTGAAGCTTTCGGTCTGTAACATTAAGCACACAGATTAAATCGATTCATACCTGTGAGGCTCTCTCTCAGTGTTCCATTAGGCATGAACTCGTAAACCAGCATTTGCTCTCCTTGTTCAAAACAAAAACCCATGAGTGCCACAAGGTTCTTGTGGTGAACTCGGGAGAGCAATTCGATTTCAGTCTTGAACTCGTGCCCTCCCTGTGTCGATCCTTGCTGAGCTCGCTTGATTGCCACTAGCTGTCCTTCGGGCAACACTCCTTTATAGACCTAAGAAGGACAAAGAACAGAGATCACTAGGATGCAACTTGGTACAAACTTATGTAAGTGAATGTTGAAATGCTGAATGTGATTATTCTCACCTTGCCATATCCTCCAGAGCCTATCTCGTTACTTCCCGAAAAATTATTAGTGCACTTCTTGAGATCATCGTACGAGAACCATCTTGCTCCCTTTAATTGTGGTGCACCTCCACTGTCCTTGCCACTAGGCGCCCAAGATGCTATAACAAAGGAACATCAATAACATAGCCATAAGTTTTAACTTGGCAAATACAAATAGGTAAATTGGTTATGTATGTATGTTCAACATTTACCAAAAGGCCTGCTTAACCCAATTGCTCTTTCTGCGCGCTTCTTCTGCCAAACTGCATAAATCGCTAACCCCACGAGCCCAAGGACCAGAAAGGCACAACCAGTCGCTATCCCAGCAATGACCTTAGAGTTGAGAGAAGCTTGTCCATGTGTATCTGAAAGAGATGTTTTTTTAGGCCAATAATCATATTGCGGACTAGCATTGAAAATGCACCTCCAAGTAAAGATGTAGTCGGAGTCTTACCTGGGAACACATAAGGCAATGCAAGGAAGTAATAAGGTCCAAACTCCGGAGGAGGCTTAAAGGTCTGATTAGTCAGCTTAAACCCAATTGTTTGAACTTCAGATCTATTGAAGTATTGTCCTGTAGGTGGAAAGAGCTCCAACTGCAGCTGAAGATAGTCGTCCCTATTAAAGAAGAGGTTCTGAAGAGAAACTGAGCCCGGTGTAAGGTCCAGCTTCACCCAGAGACTCATTTCAAGTGAATGAAACTTGGTTGCATTGGACAAGACCCGGAACTTGGGCCCTCTGAAGTACATTGTTCCTGCATATGGATAGGCGCATTCACAGCTCTGAGGACTGAGTTTTTGATCGGGTGGGCACGATTTGCTTCCACAGTTTGCAAGACTGGTTGAGTAAGGCTTTCCGTTATCTTCTTGCAGCTGACAGTAATTGGTGTTTGAGAGAGCATTGCACACCGGATTGCCTATTAGTCTGAAATAATAGTATGCATATCAGGACAAAGACAACATTGTCAAGATGAATAATGAAGTATTGAGGTTGATGAGCTGTCTTACATTAGTGTGCTTGTGTATTCAGAACTCAGTGTTACAGAGGATATCTTGTTGTTTTGTAGATCAATAAGATCTAGTTCTGGGCCGATACTATCACCCATGCTCAAAGTGTCATTAAGGGCATTGTTCCTCAGTTTCCTGTCAAAATTTGGAAAGGGCTGGTTCAACAATTTTGAACATTTTACGATATAGTCAAATGTTTTGGAGTTCTCACGGGTCTTACACTTGTTGTAGCTGTGGAGAGCTGAAGAGTTCCGATGGAAGAGGCCCTTGAAGCGATCCAAATTCTATAACCCTGAGCATCATATCATCCATGTAAAATGATGAAGTGTTCAGGGGAATTATAAGCACTTTCCATTTCTGAATTACAGAGAACTTACAAAATGGTAAGCGAAGGTAAGGTTGAGAACCAAATTGGAGCTTCAGATGGGTCAAATGTATTGTTGCTAAGGTCCCTGAGAAGGTAAACAGATGACTAAACTGTCAATATGACAGTAACTCAAATCATAACTGAAAAAATAACCATCCTCATATCTTGCACTCACACATAATTAAGGGTATGCATTCCAGCTAAATCTGGGAGAGGACCTGTCAATTCATTTTGTGCTAGATTCCTGAAAGCCAAGATAATAGCATTAGAAACAATATAAAGTTCACAAATTTCATAACTTGGCCAAGTTGAATAAGTCATGCCATGATTTACACATCACTTCAATGTTAGAAAAATCAAACATAAAACACAGAAAGAATCAGCTACATTTGTTACCCACAATTCATTGATGTTTGTAAGGTTGTTGAGATTTGACGGCACCTTTCCACTCAGTTTATTTCTATCTAGCCGGCTGTTGTAAATATGAACAATATGCACTCTGATCAATATCATAATCAAAGAATAAACTAAAAGATGAGATTGAGGAAGATTTTTTTTTACTCACAGAACCTCAAGGGTCTGCACAAGGCCTAGCGTTGATGGTATGCTTCCAGAAAACCGATTTCCATCAAATAATCTGCCATTGGTAAACCTCAATATCAGTTAACTGTAAGAAGAAAAATATAGAACAATGAACCAATGGGAGGGATCAGCTTACATGTGTATCAGTACCATCTGAGAGCTAAATAATTGGGGCGGGATTTGACCCGAAAGCTGGTTCTTGTTGAAATGACTGCAGTTTCATACATAAATAAATAAATAAAAGTCAAAGCAAGTTATTGGACCATTTCATTTTTTTATTCACATCGAGTAGCCAAAAAGTACTCACAAGTGTTTAGCCTTCAGAAGTTGGTCTAAGCCAGGGGCAGTAGAGGTTGAGACTGGGATCGATCCCGTCAACTTATTGTCAGCCAAATCCAGCCAGTAGAGCTTTGAAAGCTTACCCAAAGAAGGAGGTATCTTTCCAGTGAAATTGTTCGAGTTCAAAGCCCTGCGAAGAAAAGATTTGTTCAATACAAACGCTAAAGCAAACATATAAACTTATCAAATTGTAGTAACATGTCAGTTTTGGTGATTCTCACAAGAATGATAAATCTGCAAGATTGCCCAATTCTCCAGGAATGTTACCAGTGAAGCCGCACCCAGCCAAGATTCTGGAAAACAAACAACATGTATGATCATCACAAATTCACAATCATCTCGAACAAAACTTGAAAATTAAAGAACTTGCTTATTGGGTCTTACAGGATGTTCAGCTTCTGCAGATCTCCTAAACTTGGAGTGAGAGAACCAGTAAGATCTCGGTTAAAAGATAAGTCCCTGCAATCAAAGTTCAAAAGGCACAAACAAAATTTACCCTATTTAAAAGCAAGAACACACATGATTGTGTATACAAATTTTCAATCCAGTGTCAACCACAACAACAACAACAAAAACAATGGTGTGATTAAAATACTCACAAGGATCTCAATTCAATGAGCCCCCCAATATCACCACTTAGCTTCCCCTTAAGTCCCATATTTGATAATCCCCTGAAAAGACAAAACACATATATAATTAGACATACTTACTACTGGTTCTCAAGGACTGAGTTTGATTTGGTAAATAAAGAACTGGAAAATTAAAATGTTAATCCCTCATTCATGTCCCAAAACAAGCATGTTTCTGCAAAAATTAAGGATCAACACACTCATTTTAAGACCAAAGGAGTAGTGTGTATATATATATAATCACTCACAACGCAGTGACTCTGGAATCGTTGCAGGTCACGCCTTCCCATGGAGTCCCACAAGGATCGTCGGACCTGCCCCAACTCGGCGGCGTGTTTTCCCACACATCCTTCAGAGACCGAAGCACCACAACTGCGCCGAGAAGAGGAAGAGTCTCATAAACACATTCTAGCTAGTTCCAAGGAGCTAAATCGAACCAGAACACACCAGTATTTGCAGGCAACTAATTTATGAACTTAAAAACGATGTTTAGGGTTCAACCAGAGAAACAAAATCAAGCAATTAAGAACTCGAAGAAGAAGAAGAAGAAGCCTATTTCGGTACCGTCGCGCGGATCGGTGACGGAGAAGACCCCTTGAATCGCCGCCGCAGAAACAAAAGCCAGAAAGAGAAGAGCCGCCATGGAAGTCCAGAAGTCGGAACTCAGAGATCGTCTCCTACACCATTATTGTGAAGGAGCTGAAGCTAGATCTGTGAAGATTATTGTTGTTGTTGTTGAGAGCTTGTGGCGCCAACTTCACCACCACGCCTGTCTATAGCACTCTACAGGTAAAAGCTAGCTTCGTGAGTGAGATAATGATTGTGCCTTGTCTTTCAAGTCAATCAAAACCTTCCTCTTCTTCCTTCTCCACTACCCAACACCATTGCCATTTTTCATCATCACTGGTTCGATTTTCGGTGGGTCTGTTTATGCTTTCTTACTCCATCATTTTGTTCAGATTTGTGATTATATCACCATCATCAATGGCGTAGCAGTAGTGGTACTGATACTTATTAGCTTTCTGCATTTATGTTGAAGCAACCCTACGTATTAATCGGTTTAGTTTTGGTTAGTCAGTGAGTGGGTCTATAGGGTCCCACAGTTCTACCAATCAACTTGGTTTGTGGAAGTCTCACGAATTGATATTTTGGTTTGGATAGGATGTTTATGTGCGGATTATGTGTGTATTTACAGCTGGTGTTGGAATAAAATCTAACTTGTGGTCAGGTAACATTTTATTTGTACTATTTAAGTAACAGAGTAAGATTACAACTCATAAATTCAAAAAAAGAAAACTGGTTTGACATTCTCTATTATCTATTTGTAAATGAAAAATATAAAACTCATCTAAAAACTCATTATTTGATGGAGTAAATATTTAGTTTTTTTCTTCTGAATGTTTAAGTATATTATATATCAAGCATTGAGTATACGAATAATAACTTGGTAGAACAGCTTAATAATCAAATCGGATTATAGACTTCTGATTTAATGCGAATAGCTTAACAATCAGATTGCATTATAGACTTCAGGTTTGATGAGAATAGCTTAACAACATAACACATGTATGAAACAACTTAAAACAAAAAAAAGACAAATAACAAACATTATTATCCCATCAAGATTCGGTTTATGGTGATCAAAAGAGAAATAATTCTCTTGATCGCTAGACTAGTCTTATCAGTTAAAGTTTAAGGTTATATCTTACTAACTAGCTAAACATATTTAATAAAATAAGAAACTCTACAAATTATTACAAGGCTAAAATGATCGATAGTATTTCGGGTCAAAACTCAAAATAAAGTGTACAGTAGTCTCTCTCGAGCTCTAAAAGTAATGCCAACGATTGATGATGTCAATAACGACACGTTAGATGTGGTTAGATCACAGAGTGCACAGGGCAGCAGCGTAAATAGGAACACAAGGTCATCAATGAACCCTCCCTAGCACTGGCAGGGGCGAAGCTACGTGGGTTTTCTAATTTCGTATTTGTATTATACTTTTTATTAATTAGTTTTTTCTAATTTTAGTTAGTTTCTAAAAATTTATTATTTTCTATTTATGTCATATTTTTTATAACTAAATTTTCTAATTCTTATTAGTCTCCAAAGATTTACTAATTTCTTATTAATTAAATTTTCTAATTCAAGTTTTTATCTAAAAAAATAGCCTTATTTAAGTTATCGTTTAGAGTCTGAGACTATTATCAAGTTGAATTTTAAAGTTAGTTTTTTACAGGAAAAAAAATACTAGTTATGAAGCGATATTACAAAGAAAAAAATTCCAATTTAAGACATTTAGTCCTATTATACTAGTCTTTTTTTTATGTAATTTTTACTATAAAAAAAATTAGTGCCCCCTCTCATTAGAAAACCTAGCTCCGCCACTGAGCACCGGGTTATGCAGGAATAGATGAGAGATTCAATTCTTTTCTCTCTCCACAACTCGGCTCGGCTCTTTCTTTCCTCTTTCTTGTTTTGTTGGACTCTGTGCCTCGACATCGACTCTCCACAAAAGGGTGATACTAAGATAACGTCGGTACCATCACTTTTTCACTCGATGCCCCGTTGGACTTGCTCTAAAAAGGCTAAAACCCTCCAAAATTTTCAATTTTTTTAATCACATCAGAATATTAAGGGAAAAGTTCATAAAACTACCGTGAACTATGACCTATTTTCATAGAACGACTTTAAACTATCGACCCGTTCACATGACTACAGTGAACTTTTTTTAAGGTTCATAAAACTCTAACACCGTTAGATTTTACATAATTTTTTAAATTTTTGATCATGTGCACAACACATGACCTCATATTTCTCAAAAATTCCCATACTAGCCTTAGTCAACTCTCCTCCTCATTCAA
>JAYMSW010002004.1:0-14735 GCA_036897725.1 Erodium texanum | reverse complement strand
TATATATATATATATCGTACCGTCCACAAATCTCTGATAACAGCAGGGCTAGATGAGAGCCCGACTTCTCTCCATCCTACAGATATTGGAGCTCGGTATGAGCTCCTATTCCACAAGATTACTGCCACTCTTTTTCTTGACAATGGCGCTGCCCAAATCTGCATACATTGGTAAGTGGAAATAAGTCGGTGAAGTTCAAATGCTGAGTTCATATCTTTCTTGTTTTCATCTTCTTCAATCCAATCACTAATGTCAATGAGTCCAGTGTCCAGCACGAGCAATTTCAGTAGTTCTCCAATTGAGTAATCTAATTCACAAAATCTGCTAATCGGAGTTAAAGATGGGGAAAATTTAACTCAGCTACCCTCAAGTATGCACCATTCTCAACTAACTACAAGTTAAAAAAGTTTTTGACAAATCCCTTGAGTTTTTTTTTCAGTCCCAATTTACTCCAATTCAGTGAAATTTTGGGTGTGAATGACGAAAATACCCCCATGGAAAACATGGTTAGGTTGCATAACATATAAGAACAGGAACTTTAATTGCATACATACTTCAAGGCCAGCTTTTGAGCGTATTTTCCTCCCTTGTACTCCCAGTGGATCTTGATTGACATCGATCACCTCTTTGTTCCCAAGGATCCTAAGAGTTTCCTTGCTAGCAGATCGGATGTCACATCCAATAAGTAAAGGAGCCTGCTAGAAGAAGCGTTTTCGAATCATTAGACTTGGTAAAAGTGACGGAAACTAAGGACATGGAGGATTTATTTGGAAGACACACTTTCATAAGAGCCCAGATGCTAAAATGTGATTGATACTCCTCTAGACTCATGCCTCCATTGCCCACTTCCAACATATCAGGATCTATTACGATGACAAACCAACTTTAGTACTGTGATCAAGCCGCAATATACAAAATGACCGAGTTCAGTTTATAATTGAAGGAGCAAATCAACAAATGTTTAGCATAAGCATGAATTTTTAACCCAAGTCTATCCAATTAACTTTGGAGTTACCATTCCACCTGCCAGGCCCTGCATATCTTCCCCACTGGTTGTTTTGATCTGCAATTGACGTGATGCTGAAACAATAGAATATGAAACTCAACAACGCAACTCACTAACAATCAGGAATATATTATAGTACTCCATCCTTTCCAAAACAAGTGTCTTACTTTCCTAAAATGGATGTACCAATTTAAGTGTCTAATTTCCATTTAAACTAGTTAATTAAGCATGGGTTCCTAATAATATCCCTCCAAAAGTTGAGCATACGAACAAGTAGAGCGAACCTTTCCCAAGTGTCTTTAATGTCTCCAGTAGTTCTCCACGCATTGCCAAGTGATCCAGCCCATTTAGCTGG
This sequence comes from Erodium texanum, assembly GCA_036897725.1. Classification (NCBI taxonomy): domain Eukaryota; kingdom Viridiplantae; phylum Streptophyta; class Magnoliopsida; order Geraniales; family Geraniaceae; genus Erodium; species Erodium texanum. The sequence goes on along the minus strand of JAYMSW010002004.1, from coordinate 13,374 downwards.
ATTGTCCTGTCCCCTATTATGATACAACCCTTCGAAGTCATTTTAAGAACACATTTGTAGATATCATCTCAATCTTCACATAATGCTAAATCAGAGAACAAAACGGTTGCACTGTAGGAGTTAAGGAGACTTACCACTCACATAGGGAGTAAAGGACGGGCCGGCCAACCTTACGCAATGCAGAACTCATCCTTGAATATCTGTCACCATAGATCAGATTCATTAATGTAAATGTAATGTATATTTCTTCGAAGAACCGGGATTCAGAGAATGATGAAGAAATTTAATTGACACGAAAGTCACCTGTACAGAGGCTTGGAACCATCGTTGTAGCAGTTATCGTACTTCAAATAATCAATTCCCTACATCAGATTACCCTATTTTAGCTGAATCTATCTCTTCACTATTTATTATTAAAAAAAATGGTAACGGTTGTATAAAGGAGCTCACCCATTCAGCAAATGTTCTTGCATCTTGATCTTCATGTCCAAGAGAGCCAGGCATTGTCTTGCTGCAGGTACTATAACTGAAAGCGAAAGTGTGAAATTATAAACTCATTTAGTCATGGAAGTCGAACTCATTTATGTCACCAAAACAGTAAGCTGAGTTTTTACCCAGCATCAGAGTATATGCCAAGTTTTAAGCCTTTTGCGTGCACGTAATCTGCAAGGACCTTCATTCCACTAGGAAAAGTGGAAGATTTTGCCCTTAGATTTCCTTTTGAGTCTCTTGTTCCTTCTGCCCAGCAATCATCTGATTTTTCACCATAAAACTATGAGCATAATCGGTTGAAACTATGATTTTTCACTTAAGTATAGTCCAAACACCAACGAAGGTAAATGATGTAAAAATTGATACCAATATTGACGTATTTGTATCCAAGAGCTGCCAAACCGGTTAAAATAAGAGCATCCGCTGTTCCCATAAGTCAAAGAATTACCACAGTTAATAATACAATACGAAATCTTATTCTTCCTAGGAAGGTTTGCGAATAACTAAATCAACTAGGAAACGACTCATCTCATGTTTACACTTCATGTCTAGCCAATACAGAGAACTGTTCAAGTAGCAATTTAGAGTGAATTCAACGTCCATACTACTCAATTCAAGTTGCAGGTTATTATATTGTTATTTACCATACAATATATGTGAAAATCCACGTGTTTTTTCCTCTCTATTTCAAAGAAATCAGTCTATTTAGCAATTAAGTATTGGAGGATACAATCAATCAAGTTTAAGTTTTATTATGAGAATTGAGTTTCTTAGTTGGGTCGATTCATGTATTCCTTACCTGAATTTCTTGGCTAGGTTCATCGAGATTTATTTGAAATGTGGATGTTGAGCTAAATAGATCATATGTCCGAGCAAATAATTAAGTGCTTCTCTCAGCATAAAAGTCCAATGACTTGGACAAGATTTAATAGCATTAGACAATATAATGATGCACATGTTATGAATCAGTGTCTCTGGGCTAATATTTTCAAGGAAACTCTTGTAACATGCTGACCTGGATTCAAAATTTGAAAATAAACTTTAGTATATTATGCTTGGACTCATTCATGTGCCAAACCCGATTAGGAAGCTCCTTAGGCATTTCTTGTTGAGTAAAACATGGGTTTCATGCCATCACAAAATGAAATGCAAGGGAATTTACTTGGGACTCGGCAAGTATTAAATTTAAACAACATGGCTTTACTTTAGCAATATCAAGACTAATATAATATTAGATCCATGATGAATAAAGCAACAAGACATTCAAGCAAGAAAGTGCAGCAAAAGAATCAAATTCTAACTCAAAACATATGACAGGGAAAAGTAAGGAACAAGCCATGGACCACCAACGTAGACAATCCTTTTCAAAGATGGAACACCTCAGTCTAGTCATGGTCTTGCTCGACACTTTTACCTGACTTTTCTTCAGTCATGATGTATTCTTCACACCTTGCCTAGCATGTTAAGCAGCGGGTCCCACTTGATTATGACTAATCTATAAACTACTAATTACGTTAACATAATCTTCAACAAAAACAGTGTTTGGGTAATTAATAGTTAATACAATCTTTATGATCATTTTGAGTTAATAACTTTACTCTATGTCAGTAACAAACTTGAGGACATTTCCAACCCAAAAAAGCTACTTCGATGTAAAATCTACTGCGATTTGGCGTAGATTTTGGGTTAAACTTGGTGTTTTCACAAATCCAAATCAATAATTTACTCAGATCACAACACTAAATCCAATAAAGTAATATTAAAACATTTGGAGCATGATTTGGTGTTGCTACATTAAATAGTGTCACTCTAGCAAATCTTCAATTCTCAAAGATCAAGAGAGGGTCTATTTGAAGTAAATTTGGCTAATTTTTTTAACAACAAACAGAAAAAGATTAGCAATGAACAGGGGACACAACAATACCAGTGCTCTTCACAGTCTTCTCATCTATATTGCAATAGAAATGATTCCAGCTGTTCCATCTGCATAAGCACCCAAATGAAAGAACAAAAATTCAAATAAAATGAAGAGAACAGATCAGAAACTCTGTGAGGCATTTACACAAACACCTTGAGTGCATTATAGAAGAGGGCCCAAATTGAGAGGTATAGAGCTCAAGGAAAAGTACCCCATTGGAGGAGTGCGAGCCACTCCGTTGGCGAGAAGGAATTGGGTATAGTTTTGATGAGCATCGATTGAAAAATTCAAGGCATTGATCACTCTGCAGCTGATACAAAGACATAGAAGAAGCAAAAGAACGCTAGTTCCATTTCTCATCGCCACAGAAGAAACAAGAAGAGAGAGAGAGAGTGTGTGATGTGTGGGTGTCGGTGGGCTTGTGACTGAGTTTCGGACAACTTTATCTTTTTTTCTCCAATGTTGTCTCAGATTCCGTGGGCCCACCCAAGATATATCTTAACTCCGTTACATCACATATTCACAAAGGTTGGATCAATTAGGAAAGAGGTCGATGTTTAACTAGTTTAATGTAAAGACTATTAATTATTAATTATGATGTTTTGTCTTTTTTAAAAATAAAAATAAATTATTTCCATAAAATAGTTAATTTTTTCTCCTTCCAAGGAAGAGAAAGCATAGTCATGCGTTGCTACACCAGGGTCCAGTGCTGTTATAGAGTCACCGTCAAAAATAAAACCCGTTATTTTGTAACATATTTTCTGAATCTTGATATCAATAATCCATTCTATTAAAATCTTCCGCAGACTAAATATATGCGTTGTTCTTGCCCTTAAGACACACATCACCAGCAACGCGTGAGGTTTGGGCCACACGCTCATTACCCGTATTCCTATTAAGTGGGCCCAAGAACATACAAAACCGTTAGGAATAGGTTAACAGGGTTAGCTAGAAATTTTCTACTAAGTGACAACAAAGGAACACGTGCTTGACTCTTATGAACAAGTCAACACTAGACCGTACAAGGGACAAGAATCACTAAGTATCGTTTTATACGCATGTATATAAAAATATAAACGGACTACAAGCATTTTCTTATATTAATTTTGCAGAGAAACAGTTAATAATTAAATATAAATCACTTGAATTCGACTATATAATAAACTTTGACTTCTGTAAAAAGAAAAGAAACAGACTTGATATTAACACGTAGATTTATCAATAATAACAAATAGACCTTAAACAATGAATAATTATTATTTAAAACTAATATTTACACTATCATCAAGATTTGAATCTAATATTTATAATCTAATTCAAACGTTCATTAATTAGCAGTCATAATCTTTCGGTTTTATAATGTCATTCATGGAAAGTGCTTAATAGCTTCCCGGACAATGCACGATCCTACAACATTCTCTTACATTTTCATGAACTTTAACATATTATAATATTTTTATTTATTGTAATTATTAAATAGACCAAGCTTATGGACTAGATTTAGCATGTTTAGTCTTTAATCACTTTTATTTATTTAAATGATTTTTGCGACCCTATAGCATGTGCATGGTCTTAAATTGAGTTATGTATAACTATATAATTATAATCACTAATATTTAGTTTCATAAAACACTATACACATGGAGAACATAATTATTGAACAAACTAGAATGTGACAATTCATTTCATAGAGAATAAAAACAATACTGAATAAGTGGAAATAAAATGGTCAGTCACAGTAAGAAAATGTGAGAACTTGAGAAGAAAAAGAATTATTTATTAATGTATTGAATTATTAATCAATAATTATTACAATAAAAAAAATGATTTGCATCATTACGTACAAAAAAGAATGTGTTAAGGATAATTGATAATTACATCAAAGAAACAAAATAAATTATGTTTCAAAAAAAATAAATAGAAAAATAAATATTTATAATTCACCAATTAATTGTTATAATGAATCGTTTATATGTTCATCAATTTCCTCCTTCCTCGGCCTCAAGCAAGTTCGTCAATACGGCATCAGTCGCATTTGTCAGAAACTCCGACCAATCCCTATAGGAACAAACACAGATGTCACACATTAATCTAAAACGTTCATTTCTGATTTTTTTTTTTTTTTTGAAAAAAAAACTTTCACTTTCTTATTATAGTCTAGTAAATTTTTTTTGTGTGTCCATTATTATAAATATTTGTATAACGACTGAATCAAAGTGTTATAATATAATTACCCTCGCAATGTGTCGAATGTGAGTCCAACGGTATATTTGGCCTCCTCAAGTGCCCACCGGAACCGCCGGAGCTCCTCCGCCGGACACTTCTTATAGTCCGGCACCCGAAGCTGGGACGGCTTGACGTCACAGAAGATCGGAATCACTTTTTTCTTGGTCTCCATAATAAGACTCAACTCGTGGAGACAAAAATAAGACTCGCAATACCTCGGAGAAAAGACAGCGACACCAACCTTGGAGCTAATGATTGCTCGGTCGATCTTGTCGAACAACCTGTCCCCTGGTTTCATGTTCTTGCTGTCCAGGAACGGCTCGCGATCGAGCCCCCCCAGCTGGGCGTACAACAATACGGCCACCGTCTTCTTCGTGTCGATCCCCCGGTGGTTTATGAACACGTGGCACGGCCGGAAGTTACGGGTTTGGCCCCGGAGGCCGGAAATGTTGTTGTACCGGAGCATGTTCCTCACGATTGCCGGTGAGCGGTTCATATCGGTACAGGTTTTATCTGATTAAAACGAAATATTTTCGTTTTTTTTTTTGGGTTGTGTTAGATGTAAACGTGCATGGTTGTTGTTGTGTGTATTTATAGTTTGGGAGATTTGATTATTTATGTGTAGTTTTGAGGACTAATGAGAAGGAAATTGAAGGTGGTATGAATATTGAATTTGGACTTCGTAGAAAATACAAGGTATTTTGTTTTGACAGAAGAGAAATAAAATTAAAATAGTGATTTGGATTCAAATAATTTGAATATTCTGACTCACTTGTACCTTTTAGACCCTTCAAAGACGTTCTTTTTTTTTTATAAGGCTTTGAAATGGTCGATAACTCGGTGTGTTATATTTGCTGCAAATTAAAGTAAGATAGTATATAGGGTATGATTAAGCAATGTATTGGTGTCTTAATGCAACAAATCTGTAATTATGTTATTAATTTTGTCCTAACACAAGTGTTTCGTGTATTTAATTAATTTCTTTTCGATAAAAGAGTCGTGGATTGAATAATCTGAGGTGTCTATTTAAAGACTTTTTTTTTTTTACCAGAAATTATTGGGACTATTTTTATGCACTTTTTAGTCCTTATGTTTGTTTATATAAAATGTAACGTTTATTTTTGAAGAAATAATATGATATTAGATTTACGTAATAACTCATTAGGACTATCCTAATGGTTAAGAGAGTTATTTCTCTTAGTCATATGTACTTGAATCCTATGCCTGCCTGCATTTTTCAACTGAAATGGGGCACAATAATGTTATTTTTTTGCAGTTGTTTGTCTTGTGTTATATCCCATGGTGTATTATGGTGCACTGTCTGATCCGATCTAGTTGTTAAGCGGTAGGCGAATTATGCTCATTCAAAGCTAACGGCAGGAATTGTTATTTTCACCAAGTTTTGGAGTTTGTAACATTACTACAGAGTCTGTAATATTACTATATTACTTAGTATAATTAATAGTTCAAAATATGTATAGTTGATATATAATATAAATGGGAAAAAAAAATAGAAAAAATACATAATATAAAAATATGAGAATTTTTCGACAACATCAATTATATGTATTTTTAACACTTACTGCACCAGCAATGGCGGAGGCCTCTGATCGCCCGAGAAGCACTCACATGGACCCGAGTCCAAGGGTGGGGCATGTTGATATTTGAATCAGATAGTCCGCTCCTCTGTGATGCCATCCGGAGCCCGGTGATTACCTATTCTCATTTTGATATTATTGTGCAAGATTGTAAAGACATCTTGAACACTATAATAAATACATCTTTTAATTTTATTAAAAGAACTACAAACAAAATAGCGTATATAATAATTCACTATACTCTTCTGATCGTAAACCAGTAAGGAAACACAACTTCCTATAAGAGCAATAATACTTCCTTTGACAAAAAAAAAAAAGAAGAACTTATTGCATGGAATGAGGTGAGCATTAATCTAAATGATATACTATTTAACTTCTTTTTTTAAACAATATACTTCATTAATCATAATCATTTGAACATTTCGAATATTGATACACATTATCTATATGTCCCTCCACAATCAAACCTGGTGTTAACCAAAAATTCATAATTCCTAATGTATTACATATTAGGTTTAATTAATTATCATTTCGTTAAGTTTTGAAGAAGTTTCAATCTCATATGGATATTTTAATATAACTAATAAAATAAATGGTGGGTGAGGCTTTGGGTTTCACGTGTATTTCTTATCTAGTAAGGTAACTTCATTTTTTATTTGACATAATATAAGGTAACTTCATATTAATAACTTCCAATACGCAGGGTTTTTTTTTGATCATGTGATACAAAATCGATTTAGTTAAGTAAACAATATTCAATATTTTACATAATTTAGAATAACATTATCGATGATACTGTAGATCACTTTTTAATAATTAAATAAATATGAACCATACAAATACAGTTTTTTTTTTTTGAAAAGCAAATACAGTTATATATATGATATAATTATACCATATCACATCAAATAATTATATTATATTACCATGTAAATTGTAAATCCAATGCCACTCCAAGTTATATATTATACACATATCTTTCAAGGCATGTCATTCCTGTATAAATAAATATTTCAATTCTTATACCAACTGCACATTTAGCTCGTGACCTGGTCACTTGATCTCCTTTGGTGAGTTAGAAATGCACCAGGTCAATTCACTACTACAAATATTTAAACACTCTTTTCTTATACCCAAACGGGAAGTAGATTTCGATGTATGTGATTTTGTTCGTATTTAATTTAATTTAATCCCAAAGTATAATTAGAGTTTTGTTTTTGTTTTTGTTTTAGTTTATTATTATTATTATTATGGCGCAACCAAAACTTAGAAAAATTAATACTTTGTATTGACGTTTGAATTACAAATTATGACTAGAACCAAAGTTTGTTTGTTTAACTGGTCAAACACTTAAACTTAGGTTCATGAGATCAGAGTTTTTAGTCCCAACAGTGGTATCTTTGTACATAATTATGTCTTGGGTTATCCCATGAGTTGTGGTTGTTAGTGTTAGAGACTGTTAGTATTCGTCTGTTAGTGTCTTCCTACTTAATAGTACGCGAGCTATGCTCTAAAATATATTGATCTCAAGAGTCCGCAATCTCAATATAATGTACGATCATTGAATGATATATATGCAATATTTCCAAAAAAAAATATATATATATATAACTAGAGATTTCTCTGTATAATAAATAATAATGTATTAAATGTAAAGTTTTAAAATTATAGTTTCTTTTTGAAATAGATGTCATAGATAGTATTTATCATAAACTAATGTTTCGTTGTAAACTTATGAATTCATCCGAGGCGTTAGATCAGTACATCTAACAACTCAGAATGCAAGGGATAAACTGTAAACTAATTTATTTTTTTATTAAAAAAATGCATATTTACGATTTTGCCATTAATGAATCTATTTTAAATCTGGACCTTTGGATCAACTACCACAACATTTCAGATGTGTTCACAAGTTTACAACAAAACTTACGGTTTACTGTGGATTGTATACCATATATATTATATATCAATCATGGAAATAGACATATCGATCATTTTGCGTATAATACAATAATATCAAAACTCCAGACTAAGCGTAATAACAATTCATGTAGTTAGTTTTGAATGAGCATAGTTCGTGCACCGTTTAACAAATCAGACCAGACTAAACAACACAACAAACCCACACATGAAATAAGAAAACAAATGACAACAAACAATTATTATTCCTATTAGGATTCTAGAATTCTTTTTATTATACTACAAAATTAAACAAATATTGAGTAATTATACAGTCATCAATGATGTGTTAAAACATTTAATAAAATAAATCATGTTATGTTATTTTAGGTATGTAAGGACAAAGAATAATAGAAGAAGAAAAAAAATCTCTTAATCTTATTGTTTTTCAGGGTTTGAGGTTTTGATAAATATTTTGATAGTCTGATTTATGAGCTTAATTTTTAAGTGGATTGAGTTTTATATGGTATTAGAGTTTGATTTTTTTTTAACCTTCCAAAAAGCCGATATGACTCATCTATTATTTCTCGTTCAAAGTGACATAATATGTATTTTTTTCAATCCGGATGGCACCAGAAAAAGAGATCGACTCCAAGATTTTTTTTGTGCATATTGAGATCTATATCTATCAAATTAATGTCTTATATAAATAAGGTTTTAATATATTTAACGACGATGTCCAGATCCGGCCGTTGGTCGTCCCAACCAATTGTGCCTGTCCTTCGGTTGGCTTGGTTAGTCGGGATCTCATCCTTGTTTGAGAAAGGTAGTCTCAGGCCATGTAGGTTAGGCACGGCCCGGGTTCGCCGGCTCATGGGTTCTGCTGGATGTGATGCCGAGTCCTCGAGAAGTCCTATGTTCTGACCATCGTGTTTTATTGTATTTTATTTTTTTGGTTCATGTATTTAGTGATCAGGGTACCAGCTTCAGCTGGTTTTGGTGTCGGCTTAGTTGGACGTTGTACCAGGTACGTGTTCGGTTTTTAGGTGCCAGCTTCGGCTGGATTTTGGTACCAGCTTAGGCTGGGTTGTTAGGCCCTTGCAGTTAGTTCTAGTCTGGTCCACTAGATCTAAGAATTATGAGAACTATCTACCATGTGCGAATAAATATTATAATATGTATCAGTTGGTGATATATAATATTGACAGTAATCGTTTTGCCTTCCCAAAAAAAACATATTTAGCGGCATTACAAAGAAAATTGTGAGTGATATAACATTAAAATTTGGTCATTTCAAATGGTTGAAAGTCAATCAAGAACAAGACCTTGATTTTCAGACAGCATGTCAAAAAAACTGTAAATGTACTAAGAAATTCATGTGGTCGGCCGTTGATGCGACATTAATCATGCCGATGCTCTCTACTATTCTTATTTCATTTGATCATGTTTTTCTCGTTTGAATTATGAATTTTATAAGTTTTTGGTAAACAGTTTAGACGGATGTATGTGTTATGTGTATATTTCTTATTAGAGAGACCATAATCTGTTGCTAAGAAATTATTTCCTAGTTGCATTATAATATATCATTTTATTGTTTTTCTTCCATGCTTAGACTGATTCCATTATTAAAAAATAAAGTATTTTGAAAATAAAGAAAAAATTAATGTTTGCTAGGTTAATTTAAGAGATATTGTCTTCTAATAACTTGAAAACAGTACATTATTGCTATGAAATAGCGTATGAATATATAATAAACAATGAAATCCGGAAGGAACCATCTCGGTCTAGAATAGAAAGAACGAAATAAGATAGAGAATGTATTTGCATCATGTCTTGCATAACTCATTCTATGCCTCCTAATTTGCAGTTAACAGAATCTACAATCCTCAATTATAGCAAATTCTACATCTTATTTTGAAGATCAACAAGTACATATATAGGTCACAAGATTCTATCAATTATTTGTGAAGCTATAATTACAGGAGAAAACGGGAAGACAAAATAAAATTAACAGTTACCAGAAAATCATTTAGAAGAGGAAGAGAGATGCTTTTTTTTTCTTTCCCGAATAGATTGGGCTTTGGCCCATGTGTTGGTTTAGGATTTGATTTCTGAAGTAATATTTGGGCTTCAAGCTGAAATGCGGAGTGGCCTTGGCCCAAACATGAAGTATATGAAATTTGGTCATTAAGTGTTGTAAATGTCAAGACATAAACGTGAATATGTAGCTCTATATAAGGGCAACATCTGATTAATGTATAATACTTGCTTTGTTTTAAGAAAATTACATAGTCAATAGTTTGATTAATTCATATGAGGCATATTATGACGATGAAGCTTCAGTGATTTCGTGACAGCAGTGTATGCATATTGATAATGATCCCAAACTTTGTCATGGGTTGCATATTTTAAAGATTGATTAAACTATTTTACTGCCCTTCATCTCCCTCATCAACTCAAGAGCCGAATTAATCTTACCACTTTTGCAAAGCCCGTTAATCAATGTAGTATAAGTAATAACGCTGGGCTTGCAACCTCTACTGCCCTTCATCTCCCCCAACAGCTCAAGTGCACTGTCAGTGTCATTCAACTTGCAATAACAATCCATCACAATATTCATAATAAAGGTATTAATGTGGAGTGATGCCATGGAAGCCTTCATTTCTTCATACAAAGAAAGAAATCACTGTGGAGAATTGCTTCTTTCTGGCTATTGACTTTAGTAACTTTGAAAGTTCAATAACACTAGGTCTTGGACTAGCACGGATTCCACTACGAAATAAATCAACAGCATCCTTAACATCCATGTCCCTATACCTGTCCTTGCCCCTGTTACTGTCCCTAAACCTAAAATTATTTTTCTTTCCGTTTCTTCTGAAACAAGCACGCACAGTTACAACCATATGCTTGTGATTTGGACAAGCAATTTGAGAATAAGCCCTCGTGCAGTAGGTCTAAAAGAAGAAGGAGGTTGAGAGGAACGAATAAACCTTGAAAAAGAAGCTGAAGTTGGGATCTCCATAGTCGTCTTCTAGCCGGAGCTTCGCTGCTGCAGACCTCGCGAACTGTCTCAGCTGCTCTCTACTTCATCCACAAAGGCTTCACCAATGGGTAAAGGAAGAAGAAATTATGAGTTTGAGATGGAATAGCGTGTGTGGTCTCTTAGTTTCAAGTGTTAACTCTGGGCTTTATATGCTATGTGGGCCTAACATTTAATGGGCTTCATGTATGAGCACCATATGTGATGTGAGCTCTATATTAAATTAACAAAATAACAAATAAATTAAGTATTAAATTTTGAACTTTAAAAAATATTGTCAACTCTTTTTTTAGTTTTTAACGATGTCAATAATGATATAAGTAAATAAGATATAAAACACATATGTATCCCTAGGGGAGGAAAACACATATACAGTGTAAATTTATTTCAAGGCAAATATTTTATCTATTGAAAATTAAAATAAAAAAATCTAGAATTTGCATCTTTTTATTCAATGTTTTTTTTTGTACTTTGTACTTTGGATGTATGGCGGAATAAAATATAGGGAGGTGAAAATTGAGGAATTTTTTAATTTATTTTTTCAAGGATTAAATTGTATTTCGACATAATTACTCAAAGACCAAAAAAAAATAGAGTCAAATATTGATGACACTTTTTGTATTACAAAAAAAAAATGATGTTATAAATTGGCAAAAGTGAATTCTTATAGATTTTTATGTAATTAACCCCAGAATCAAAATATTCATACAAAAAATGACGTTATAAATTGGCAAAAGTGAATTCTTATAGACTTTTATGTAATTAACCCCAGAATCAAAATATTCATACAAAGACAAGAATCGCATTTAATTGATAAAGTTGAATTTTATAATCATTGAATTTTACATGATGATATATTTTGTCCAAATATTAAAATTAATGACTTGGTTTGACCAGACTCATTTATCTAGTCTTAGACGTGTGACATTGTTGTACCTTTAACATGTGGTCTTTAACTTAAAAACAGAAAGACTCTAATGTGTAAATATTAAATCATACAAGTACACGTACAAGAATTATTTAAATTTACTGAGATTGATTTTTTAATAATAAAATCTGACATGATATATATTTTACTCGTTTCACGGATTAGTTCATTCATATAAGAGATCCTATGACGGATTAGTTCATTCATATAAGAGATCCTATGACGGTAAAGCTTTCGTGATTTCGTGCAAGGGCGGAGGCAAGAATATCATTTAGGGTATGTTATCAACAACCAAATTGTTGAATATCGGATTGAGAGAAATGTTGGAGAGATTTGAAGTTAAAAATGAGTATTTTAAAGTATAAAAAATGTCAAATATGCAGCGGAATTTCAATTGACCATAACATTTCCATACAAACTCCGATTTAGGCCCGTAAAATATCAAATTGAATGTAACTGAGAGCTCTACAATATTCTGAAACTTTTAGAAACAAGAGTATGCCATGACATACCTTATACCCTTCAAAATCCGCCTCTGATTTCGTGACAACTTGTATTGTACGCGGTACTTTGTTTGCGATGGCTTCCCGTCATAGATGTTGGGATATGAATTGCCTGCTCATGGTTGCATGTACATGTTTCGCTCGTAATGTGGTCGCGATCAGTTGCAAACATTTGGTTTACAGTCATCTCCTCGTGGACGTGTTCAATCATCACTGCTTCAGTGTCTATTGTTTGTGACTCGGAGCCATCTTTAGGGTTCTTTTTGCACCTACGAATAAAGATGGTGATCACAGTGGTGCAAAAAATAATGAAAATGATTATTGCTATGGAAGCACCCATATTAAGGCCCTTATGTTGGGCTAATGGAGAAGGAGGTGGTGCCCAAGAGTTCATATCTTCCATAGCTAATTAACAAGATATTGAAGAATGTGTATAAGTATAGCTCGTGCAAAAGTAGAGGAAATGAGTTTATATACATTAGTTTAGGCTATGGTTTATTTTTTGGCACGTGGAATATAATAAGTAATTACCATAATTTGTATCTGCAAAAGCTATTTAATTATTGCTCCTATAACTCTTATTCTCGATATTTACTTATTAGTGGCACGTTGATGAGTTGGTGTAATTGACCAGTAATTATGTATTTTCAGTTTCCATTAAGGGAAAGATATAGTAGTACTATCCGTATCAGCTCTCGTGGGTGTTCCATAATCACAACTCACAAGCCATGCAACGAAACGCATGCATAACATTTTTTGTATTTAATTAT
>JAYMSW010002003.1:0-14738 GCA_036897725.1 Erodium texanum | reverse complement strand
TAAATTAAATGAAATATTAATTAATTGATGTGAAATCTCGCCGTCCGGAAAGAGGACGACGAGAGAAGAGTTGGCATCAACAGATAATAATCTTTGGAGGAGGAAGAAAAAGAGTAATGAAAGATTTAGCGCAAGAGATGGAAATTGATTTAAGTTGATGTTTCTTTAACCATCTGTTTTGGGACTTCGGTTAATTTAAGGTTGACACTTCGGTTGACTAATATTAGGACGAAATACAACATAGGAGGCTATTTTCTGACTATTCTTAATCACACCAAACCAGACCAATCGTACAAGGTTATTTATGCCAACCTTTGAAGAAACAAATCATGATCAGCTAAGTTCATGGATAAGGTAAACAAATAGAGGACATTAAGGGAGAAAAAGGGTACCAAGATTCCCATTAAACTGACAAAACAATAAAAGAATTGTAACCCATATCTTCAGTACTTCTTAATAAACCTAACTGTAAAAAATATTTTAACTATGGTTTTCTTCGACCTCAGGGTATAAAACTAAAGCTCTCTCCCTTTGTTACCATTACTATGATGCAAAAACTCAGATGTCCGTTCCTTAAAAGCCTCTGTTGTCTTGCCTTGCGGCCGGTCTGTGGAAACCGTTTCCTCTCGATCTGTTGTAGTCTTGTTCACCACCATCATAACGAGAACCATACCGTACCCCCCGTCCTACCTCCGCTTGGTACCCGCCTCTGCCTCGACCCCTTCCTCCTGTTCAGATTCAACGGAATCACCAAAGAGTACAAGCATTATCAAAATTTGCTGCTAAAAAATTTATTAAAAAGGAAATTTTGCAAGTAAACAGCTAATCAAGGGTTGTGAGTGAAGTGACAGAGAACTAGTTTCATGAGCTTTTGGGTATTAATATTACCATTCTTGTAGTGTTTTGTCATGTGTACAATCAGACAAAACTGAGCAAAACTTTAACCACTGGTTGCGTGATATGTTTGTACGTCAACAGATTGATATTATTGACTACTTGGGAAGGCAACACATTACTACAAATTAAATACACAGATATTATCAAATTTAGTAAATATTAGTGAGAGGTTAATCTGATTAAGGCCCCGTTTCAGATGCTACTGAAAACAAATAATTTTAGGTAGAAATAAAATACATACTTCCTCGAAACGGGATGTTGCTGTTTGGTCTCCGCTCTTCGATGTACACCTGCCGATCGCCAATCTGTACACTAGAAGCCTACAGATACAGATGCAAAGCTAAGCAAGCATATTCAAAGGGAAAACAAGAAGCATATACAAAGTGAGGTGGAAAATATATAAAGATAACCACACGAGAACATGAAAAGATCAAACTAATAATAATACAAAAAAATTATAGTAAAAAAGAGTGTCCTTTTGGACTTTTGGCAAAAATTAATAATTAGTGGTTATGCATTTTCCTACTATGTTCGCATGTGATCCTTCTTGATAATACACTAATGGGTAACAATTAACTCATGTAAGGATATTATTGGTAGGTCATGCATAATCCACTTCCTACAACAACAAAATAAACACTTATTTTGGAACATCCGAATGGGGGAAGGTGGGCACTTATTTTGGAACAGGGTAAAATATATATTGCGTGATATATCTATAATGATTATCTATAACATAGAAAGAAGATGATAAGTGAATATAAGATTTAATTTTTTTTAATAAAAATGATGTTGCATTGAAGTTGCCTGAAAGGTATTCATTACCTTGATTGCATTCTGAACGCCACTCATATCTTCAAACTCTACAAATGCATAGCAAACTCCATAAACATCCTGCATATACAATAGAGCTTTTAACACGAATATGGTTGTGATCAAATTAAGCAAAGAAGATAAGGTCAAAAGAATAAACCTTGCGACTCCTAATGGCCACACCATCAGAACTTAATTTACCAAACTTCTTGAATTCCTCCTCGATTTCTGAAGCAGTCACATTGCATGGCAAGTTTCTCACATATACAGACTTTATTTCCCCTGAAGAATTAATACAACTAAACGTCAATACATATACTCCAAAATATTGACTTTCTGGGCAATTACGGTCTTCGAGAATAAGATAAAACGAATTGCAATTTTTATGAAATAAACATTATTAAAATGATTCTAAATCTGCATCTTAAATGTTAACCTTCATCTTCTATCCCTGAAATCTCCTCTGCTGTCTCTACTCCAGACCTTTCAAACATTTTTGCTGATGCAACTGCTTGCTCAGTGGCGGACTGCAAAGCGTGATTCCCCTCTGAAACCAGTGATGCGTTCATGTTAGCAGAAGGCTGTGGAGCTACCTGGGCAGCCTGTGCTTTAGCAACCTGTAACTTTAAATGGTAATCAAGCAGAAGAAAATCAGTCATGTACGTTACACCGATATCTCTTAAATACAAAGATTTGTTTCTGTGAGCGAAAGTGATAAGGGTACAAAGTATATTTAGCATACAATTGAGGCATAAGTATGTCTTTGGGTCTCCACAACAGGTTCCTCAACAGGTGCATGTACGTTGTCTTTTGCAGCATTTACTGTGTTTTGAAGCGAACCATTACGCTCTTCAGCAGCATTCACTGTGTTTTGAAGTGAACCATTTTGTTGTGATCGCTGGTCAGAGAAACTGTAGTTATCGACAATACCATTTTCCTTGATGTCAGCAGGGGCTATGAATTCCCTTGCATGGATTTCTTCACCGAGGAAATAGTTGGACACTGCATTTAAATAAATATTATTTTCAGCACTTGAAGACTTGGAATGATATTTACTGCAGCAGAATGAGAAAATTTATAACAAATTTGAAGACATTCCATTTTAATGCAGAGAGAAGTTTTAATATCAGATTGCAACCATGCATAGATGCATTCAGATTGATTCTAAAAACACTAGGCCAAATGATTATTAGTATGTGTTAAAAGCCCGATACAACCCAAAAGCTTAAGCTATTAGGTGGATGGCCCAACTAGTATGTCAAGAGGGTCATTGAATCCACATTCTTCCGATGTGGGATAACTTCAACACTCCTTATGTGCAAGCCGAACTACACGACGGGCGTCCCACATGGACCAAGAATTAATGTGGGAAGAAACGTAAATGTATCACAAGCCCAATGCCAAACCAAATCTGATACCATGTTATTCTTACTACAACCGAAGAGCTTAAGCTATTAGGTAGATAACTTACAACAGATTTGGTTAACATGGTAAGCTTAACACAGAAAACACAACCAACAGTGATACATTTACATTTTGACCACATTGAGAACAATACACTTCCTTCGATCCATTAATCAAATTTCTGAGAGCTACTGACAAAGCAAATCATAGAACTGCATATTACAAAAAATCAAAACAAAAATAGTAAATGAATTGCTTTCTTTTCTCCCCTTCTTTATTGAAAGATAAATTGTTATCAGCAAAAGGGCATGCAATGTGGATCCTTAAGTGGGTCAACTCAAGTACCTGGATCTTGAATTGTAGTAGCAACATTGTTGCACTGAGCTAACATAGCAGCTGGGTGATTGTAAACTGGCTCATCATCAACGAACTGGAAAATATCATTAAGAATAAAATAGCCTTTCTCTTGTGGGGCAAGGAAAAATGTTTGGACAAACTTCCTCCTGCCATTGAAATAGTTTATCTGCACAGAGCCAGATACCATCACAAGAACTCCTCCATTCCAGGATTCCAAGGAATGTGCTGACTTGATTTCAACTCCAGTAAATTTGAGTGACATAACAAGTGTATGGATTTGCTATACACATTTATAAAGAGAAAGAAAACTAAGTCAGAGGGTGCCCATAAAGAAGTAATATTAAAAACAGCCAAAACAATCAAAACAAAAAAAACATATGACTGAGGCACTTCAATGGTGTACAAGAAAAGAACATGATCATCAATTTTGTAAACCACACGCACGAAGAAGATAATGTCAATATGACTTGACCTTGTGTCATGTGACACTACCAATTCTGTTGAAGTCAAAACTTTATAAAGAATAGTAATATCGGTGAAGAACAAGAATGGTACTTGTGCCTACAAGGCTTTGTAAGACAACCTAACATGATCAGTGTCATACAGTTCGTTCAAGGAAATTATTTAGCAGCCACTAACCTAAGGAAGCTTTAGTATCATTGGCTAAGCATTATAATAATAACATAAAGTCAATCATACGTCTGTAGAAACTAGGAAGTGAGCAATATCGCTTAATCAGAATGTCAGCCACATATATAGTATCAGCAGATATACACGCAATTTTAATAAATCTGTGACAAAACCTAAGACATGCCTGTATTTTCCACATAAAAGTGACATCATTATAATAGACCAACAAAACCATTAAATTTTCTATTGCATGGAAAGAGAAGTGATATTAATATGTTTCCTAGAAAGGGGACTATCATCCCACAGATAAAAAATAAATCATACTTAATTTGCATCTATAATAAAATTTCTGTTCTATCCCCATGCTGTCATTTTGTTAGTTTTCTTCTTTTGCCCACATCACGACAAAGTGAATGTTACAATCCTTTTCATAAATATCCTTTTATTACATTGTCACGTGTGAGCAATGCCACTACTGTATCAAATATCACGGGATAAATTCATAAAACACAAGCATGCCATAATATGATTAGTATATCTTAGCAAACGATGCAATGATGTACAAAGTAATCCATGTTTTAGAATATCCAGAGCATTAAACTACAGCATACTTAGTCAATTGATAATTATAACTGCTCTCACACAAGTTTAATTAATTGATCTGTTCATCTTCACCGCCCACTAAGCTAACACTAAAAGATGGGTTTCCTTAAAAAATTCCAGTTTTTTTCTTTGATGGTTTCTGAGCCATCAAAGGAAATTGATGCATATGAAATCTAAGTGTTTTTTTTTTGAAGAAACACACATAATAATATGTTGATGCCGACGCCACTATGCCAAAAAGTGTTTTATTGTGAACTTCAAGACTTCTATAATATATATATATAGATTCTAGAAAGAAAGTGAGTAGTTCTGGGCCGAATTTTTTTACATGTTCCTGACCAAAACCAGAAAAAGTCAAACTCCCTTCTTATCATATTGTCTTAATCCATCAATTTAATGTTCACCTAAAATAGTTACAGAATATGAAAGCAACTGTAAGAGCACCAAGACAGACAATGGGACACATTAGCCTAACGAAAAGAGATAGGCACATGATTAGAACAATCAACAAAACATGTTCCATATCAATCATAAACTGCAAAGTAGAAAGTATTGCTATCAACAATCTGGTAACAAGTAACAACAATAAAAAAAATGAGCCCCATTACAAAACTATCTATCTTGCCTTCAATAAACAACTCCAAACAGAAAACCCCATTACACTCAACAGAAAAAAAGTGGATTCAAACAACTCAATCATAGAATTATAGAAACAAGAACAACAAAAAAACAATTTAGAAGACCCACCAGCATTGCAGTGGCAGTCTCTTTGGCGCTGCCATCGATGCGAATCATGGTGCTGGCATCGGAGTAGAACTGGTGCACATAATTCGGCTGCTGCTGCAGCACCTGGTAGTACTGCCCCACAAAGTAAGTCCCCACCTGAAACGGTAATCAAAACCCATAAAAATTTATAGAAAGAGAGCTATAAGATAAAGAAGCTAAATCAAGAGGCCGAGGTAGAGAGAGAGAGAGAGAGAGAAAGCGAACCTGAGCTGCAGTGACAGGAATGGGAAAGGAAGTAGCCATTCCTCAGAATCCCTTAAACCCTAAACACCAAAAAAAAAACCTCCCCAACCAAAGCCCTAGATCCCAAATGCGCCCCCACAAGATCTGAGCATCACCCAACAAAAACCCACATCAGAAAGATTATCAAAAATCAAATTTTGCTATCACCCAGAGACAAAGATATACAAAAATGACTACTTTAGAGAGAGAAAGTGATGAGGAGAGAGAGAAGAGAGCAAACCTGTGAAGACGATAGATAATTTTGAGGGAGAAAGGATATTCTCCACTGGTTTTGTTTGGGTGCCACTAGCAACAGAAGCAGCAGCAGGCTCTACTGTTTTTGGCGTGTCGATAAGAAAATATTATTATATTCATTTTCGTGACCTTCATTTACTTCTCCCTAAACGCGGGTTTAGTGGCTAACAATAACGTTAGGGTTTTAGGCCTTTTCGAATCCTTGCTCTGTCAATTACCATATTACCCCTACGAAGTAAATATCAAATATAAGTTTCCATTTTAGGAAAACAAAAACGTGCTTGATCGAACCGGGTTTTTATGTGGCGGCGATGAAATTAGAAAAAAAGGATAATTGTAAAAATAGTCTTCTTGTAGTTGTATATTATTATACCTTTTCTTATAAGTTGTTATTATTTATTAAAAATCATTGCATGTAGTTTATTATCTCCATTTATCTTTTGTATAGTCGTTTAAAAATAATACAAAATGTGTCAATAAATTACGTGTCAATAATGTGTATATCAACATTTTTTTTTAAACAATAGCTCTGCAAGTCGATTTGCTTAGCTCCGTCAGACCGACTCACGTCATCTCTCTTCCTTGACATCAAATGTTGTCTTTGATATTTAAACTCAACATAAAATTCAAAACCATGCTTGAAGTATTAGAAAGAAAATAACAATAAATTCTTGCTGGAGAAACATATATTTGTACAATCAACAAAATAGATTTTTTTATGATTATAATAGCAAGAAATTGAAAGACATGACATTATTCTCTGGTTAAGAGAATTCCAAAGACACTCAAAAACTTCTAGGCAGACAAGACAACAAGGTCATCAACACACAAAAAGAAGAAACAAAAGTAGCAAAACTTTGGAGGAAATGAGAAGAAAGAAGAGATCCTCAGACACAGAGAAAGGTTTTTACTCTTTCTGTCCTCACATGGTTGTTCTCATCAATAACTCAGTACTAAAATGTAGAAGAAGCAGACTTGGAATCAGAAACACGAGAAGTCATTGAAGCCCGAGGAACATCACCTCCTACATGCCCTGATCCACCAAGTAATCTCCAAGCCTCTCCACTATCAGGTTACACTGTCCTGGTGTCATAGGTTCGTCATAGATGCCAAATATCAGTGCTTGCCCTGTCTTCTTTATGGTTACGCCACCAGGGCCCTGAAACAACAATGACATGACACAAAATAAGTAGCATTAACACTTCATCGACTTGTTGATTTCAGAAACGAGAATTATGAATTTTCTGTGACCCGTCATTACACTGCAGCCTTTTGCGACATCAGTGAAAAGGTTGCAGCCCTTACCAAACATCATGTTTTGAATTAGACATTAAATCTAATCATTTCAATGAAGGGTCGGATAATTCCAACAAGCATGGTGAAAAACATTAAGAAAGTAAACAAGGACTCAGGCATGTCCTCATCAAACAACGGGGATGGTCCCCAAAACATCTCAAAAGGTCTAGACAACACCAACAAGGGACACTCCATGAGCCCAAGAACAAGATGCAATGACGGCATAAAAACAGTATGGACATTCAGATTATTGCAGAAGCAGAACTCGACAATTTTAGAACCATAATAGCATATGAATTTAACCAAAGAGATCTATTTTTAGGTTTCATATAAGATATTTCAAGAGGAACCCACAAGTCATCATGACTGTCAACGCCCCACATTGAAAAGAAAATATGTGAATTAATTCACCCCTTGATAAACATCTTAGGGCCTTCACCTATCGGCTTGAGCTTTTAGGTGGATCGAGCTTTAATAACGACCAAATGCTTTCTACTTTCTCTTTTGTAAGAAATGATGGCTAATGACCGAGGCTTCTGTGTGGACATCTAGAATATGTGCTCATGTACTCTAACCATACAGCGTGGGTTAAGAATACACTACTTATTAAATGATTCACTTATAAAACATAGACCAGTATTGATCAAATAGAACAGCTTACATGATTAATTAATTCACTATGGTACACACAAAAGCTATACTCTAGATTTTACAGAGGGTTCCATTCATGCATTTCATCAATAAACCACAAGGACACACACTTTTGTCATGCAAACCAACATATTCTAAGAAATCTAATTCAAGTGATATGATTGAGGTATTTCAATTATTCATCGTTGAGACACAAATCCGCATTAACACCTCAAACTAATCTAAGAGAATACAAACACAAATCTTCATAAGAAAATCAACCTAATCCCCAAAAGAGAAGAAAATGCTGAGAATGTTACATAGATCGATGAAGAAGAAAGCACAGACCTTTTTGCCACGAATCACAGCTCCAGGCTCACCCTGGATCACCATGTACTTGGCGCCGCCAAGGTGCAACCCAGTCGGAGCAAGAGTCCCAGGCTCATCAAAATCCTTCAGGATCGCATTGATCTCTGCGGCCGTGGCCTGAACACACAAATCAATCAATCACACAAAAACCAAATCAAAAATGTAAACAACCGAACAAAGAGCTCTCACATCAGGGAAGGTGGCGCTCTTGGCCCAGACGGCGCCGTCGAGGCCGGTGATGGCGGCGGCGGTCAGATGGTTCCCCTCGATATCGCACATCAGGTGCTCATCCACATATGTCTGCCACGACATTTTCGATTCAAACCAGAAATTGGAATTCTGGGTTCGGTTCGCTTCCCGATCAACGAAATGAAAGTGGAAATCGAATGTTGAGTTTGATCTGTGAGAGCTCGAAGATAAGAGAAAAATATAGTCTGGTTGCGATTTCTCCAATCGATCCCCATTTTTAGGAACTGTCCTCCTATTTTTCTTCAGATTCCTCCATATTTATTATACCCATTTTTTTGGTTATTCAATAAATTTTGTTAACGGTAATTGACAAACATGTTCAATTGTACAAATTCCAATTTTTTTTTTTCAAATATTCATTCATACAAAAAATACAAAATACAAAATTTTCACATATCTGTATCATCCCATTACATTTCTTTTACTTGCAAAATCCAAATCCTTCCATTTCTTTTTCATCAGATCTTTGTTGAACTTTGTGATTGCTTTCCCGTAGTAGCTATGCTGACTCGAATTGGTCGTCCATCAAGAACCTATACCGAAATGTCAAACTTATGAAAAACAAATCTGGAGATTTGTCATGCAGTGTATATAGATAGAACTCTTCTTACCACTCCATTGAGAGCTTTAATGGCAGCTTCCATCTCCTCTTTTGTGGTGTAGCAGACGAAGCCAAACCCGCGTGGCTTTCCTGATTGGCCGTCGTATAGAACCCTTGCTCCGACCACTTGGCCATGTTGCTCAAAGAGTTTCGTAAGTGTTTCTGGTGTGACTGACCAGCCTAAGTTACCCACAAAAAGCTTGAACTCAGTTTCTGGGTATAGAGGAGCTTTTGGTTTTGGTTTGTCTGAAAAGTTCACCTTCAACCGTCGACCCATAAATTCCTGAAACCATCATATGAATTGATTGTCAGTCTCTCTATATATACACTGATCAATGACCCAGACGAGTTCTTAGTAGGGTTTTGCAAGGGACATAGAGAGATGATTCTTACACTTCCATCAAGATTATCTATAACTGCATTGCAATCATCCAATGTATTCATTGTGGCAAATCCAAACCCTCTGCTTCTTCCAGTCTTGGTATCGTAACGAACCTGTGAACATAATTGCAATGATCAATAAAAGTGATTGTAAGAGAAACAAGAAAATACAGAAAGAATGAATCATGCTGCTCTTGAAACTGTGGACAATTATAGGTAGCTAGGTAATGGATCTGCAAACAATACCTCAACCAGATCAGGAGTTGCAAACTGCTGAATCATAGCAGAAAGCTGAGAGCTATCAACATTGTAAGGCAAGTTCCCAAAGTAAAGCTTGGTGTTCACAGCCTCCTCTCCTTCCTTCTCCACAGCCTCCTCAGAGACCTCCTCTCCTTCCTTCTCCCCAGCCTCCTCAGCTTCCACCTCCTCCGCTACATCAGCCGCTTCTTCCTGTGTTACAGCAGCAGAGATCCTGAGGACAGGCCGCTTGCAAAACAGAGCAGCTGAGGGAAGTGGGCACACGGGTTTGGATCGTGACACAGACGACGATGAGGCTGGCAATGGCAAGCGCCTACCCGCTTGGATTCTGATCGGGAAGGGTTCATTTTCGCAGCGAATGCTTTTGAGGGTGCGGATAGGAGAGGAGAAAGCAGAGCCTACAGTGGCCATGAGGTTTTGGTTGAGGAAGAGAGGTGCTGAGTCTCAGAAAGAGCAATCTCAACTAAAGGTCAGTGGAAGCTGATGTGGGCTGATTATGTCCATTCAGGACGGATAAGGTAGATTTCAAACAAAGATTTTGAATCTTCTTTGCCACACACACAAGAGGGTTGGTTCTTTCACATTCATATTCTCAAATTCCCATACAAAAATTATCCAAACTCGTTTTTATGGTTGATCCGTAGGCTGTACAATTTTGGAACAAAAAACGTCTGAACTAGAATAATCTATGCGCATTATTACTACTCATCCGATAGTAACTTACTATACTTGCTTGCATTATAGCTGAGCTATGGTTCCCATTCTTTACGTGGAACTCTCCTACTTGAAACTGCTCCTGCGGAACCTTTCTTTCCTCTTCTAGAGTCACTCTTGGTTTCAGACGTCTCCTTGGAGTACTTTCTGGTGCTGATGATACTCTCAGCAGTCACTTGGCTCGGGTTAGTCTTATGTTTTGCATTTGGGTGCATGTTCTGTACCTGAGATTGGTTCTTTGCAGCAGCAGCAGCTCTGGGTCTTTCTGCTTTCATCTTGTTTCTATTTCCAATGATCTCATCGTTGTCTAAACCACAATGAAACAATGTGGTAAGTGTCAGACACCTATGTAAGTAAACAGATCATTGATGTCATAGACTTCTGTGAGATGCAAAAACAAATTACCAGGGCTAGACATGACAGCACGTGGTCGCAGGATTGTACCGGCTCTGATATTTGGTTTATTATCATTATCATCGTCATTTGTGATGGCTCTGATATTTGGTTTGTTGTCTACGTTGTTTGTTTTATCATCCTTCACTTCTCCTGTCAATGAAGTAGGGTTAGGCACAGTGCAAAATGTTCTGCTCATAGAAGAAAATTATGAACTTTCATGAATGACTAAGGCGAAAATCCGACCTTCAGATACAGGAACTGTTGGAATGATTGCTTTGGCTAAAAAACAAGACTCTGGAATCTTCACAACGGTTGTAGGAAAAACATGATGCTTCTTTTTCACTGCAAATAAGGTACATGTCAACACTATAAGCAACGACCCAAGTAGCTTGAGAGCATATGTTAATAATCTTTCATAATAGATACAAATCATCTAAAGTTCAAGAAATAGACATATCATCTCTTTTCTATAGTAATACACAGCAGAGGGAAACATAACCAATTTCTAAAGCATTCATTTAGATGATGATGTTTACACTAGAGGATTTGAATACCAACTCCTAGAAGAGCTCCAACAATATAGTTTTGACGTCTTCCATTCCATGTTTTTTCTGAGCATAGTGACTGTTGTTGACTTTTTTCATTGCACCAAAGTGCGCATCAAAAGAATGTTTTAACTGTATTTCTCCCATGAGCCTTCATACCACACGAGGAAAACTAAATTCTAGAAATGTGCACAAGCGGCTCCCACCTGCCATCATCTTCAAAGCACAAGATGGTCGAGGTTTCTTATTTAGAAATTTTCTTACAGTTTTGAGGACAACAATACCAAAAACAAGATATTAATCTGTTTGTTTAATATTTCATATTCACTCTCTCCATCAGCAGACAGCAGTAATAGTAAAAAAAAAAAAAAGTTCTAATTTAGCAGAGTTTACTCTTGTGCAAGTATCTGTGGAAATAGGGGAATCATGCAATCAACAGTAAGAAACAGAAAACAACGAGTATGCTTAGCTAGAAAAACTATGCAATTTGTTCATATTTGCAAGTGTTCTAAATAACCCGTTATCTCCCTGATATCTCAGTGAAACTTAACCACCGAATTTTGACCATTTTTTACCGATAAGTGAAAATCAGTCAAATTTGGTCAACTCAATCAAAACTCAGCCTCCTAGTTTTCATATACAAATCTAAAGTGTATATGAAAATTTGTACTCCAAGATTTGTGCATAGCATGAACACAAAAAGAGATTATTGATAGCCAGTTCAAAAATTCAATTTCAAAAAACATGAATTAAAATGTGTTTGGAACATATTTTATTTATTTAAATTATGTGTATTTGGTTAATTTATTTACACATATATTTAAATTATGTGTACTTAATTAACTAATTATTTATTTATTTAATACAAAATGCGATTTGCCGATATCTCCATGATTAGTTGAAATAACCTTAACTGACACCTCGCCGATATTTGATCGTTACCGTGATTTAGAACCTTGGCAGGAATAGAGGGTAGGATAGCTGTTTTCTATGAAGATTAGGATTGAACGTTTATGGTTCCACAGTGTTTGTAGGAGCAACAAATCAACTTAAAAGATATTTTCAAGCAACCAGTGGTAAGGAATTAAAGAAAATAAATAAAGAACTTCAAAGGAGTTAAGTTTTAATGTTTATCCAACAATAAAGAACACCAAAGAAGGTAAACTCTCAAACTTCAACCGGACCTAACTAATTAATGTATACTCATCAATCTTGTGGGCTTAAATGGTTACTATAAAAACCAGATAAATCCAAAATTCCAAGGAGTTGATTTACAATTTTATTCATTTTCTCTCTCAACAATGACTGGCCCCTATTCCTCCTCTCCTCCTTAAGACTGTTGTTTTAATCACATACGATACAGATGAAATCTAGCATGCTCCAGAATTCTCCTCTTGTTCCAATTACATGACCTAGAGTCATAACATCACACCTACCACAATATTGAGATGCAATTTCATATCTCTCAAAGTTTCGCATCTTTAAGGCATGTTCAGAAGTTCTCTGCAGGCATAACTTCATACAAAAATAATGGCCAAGCATATAGCAAAATAAACTATAATGACTTTGTCAAACTCCCGATGCACACAATTTGACATGATCCAGATAACCAGAAATGAGTAACTCAGCTTCACGTAGAACATATGTTGCCATGTGGTTCCAATAATGTTGGGTCGCTTGAGGAGAGAACTAAGGTTGTCACACAACATGCACATGTCTGTCATCCTCTCAAATTAAAAAGCAGTATAATTAAGATAAAAAGCCGTTTTTAGTGCTACTATCCCATTCAAACAGAAAGAAAAAAAAATGGCAAACCTACTATAGACAAAAACCATTACTTCAGAAATGCAAATATATCCTTCAGAGCAATTCAAGTCAATAATCACCAATAAAAGGAAAAAAAATCCTAACTAGTAACCTTGATTTTTTTACCATACAGGTATGTGTTATTGTGTGGAAAAGGGGAGGAATGGATGGATGTGTCCGCATTTCATGCAATGGACGTTAGGGAGCACCAACGGCCTAATACTGTTGAAGTGGAGGAAGTGTTCTCTCGCTCGTGACTTCACCACTTGTTCGATACTCAAGTGGGAAGTAGAGAGAATAGGAAGATTGTGGATACATTTCCCTATGGTGGGAATGCATATATACAAATACAACCAGATAAGTAACATATGCCCAACATTAGGCATGCGACATTCCTCCTCAATCTCTCTTTTAGATTTTTGTTTTATTGTATTTTTTTTCCAAGGAAGCAAAATCATTCACAAATTTTGGTTACACAAGGCATGCAGATATTTGAGCTAACAATACTATCACCAAAAGAGGCATTTTTTTTCATCCCGACTATTTGGGATCAATAGATAAATCAAGCTGATAAAGAGGGAAGTGAAAAAGGAAGAACCAAAACTCAAATTACACAACAACAAAGCAAAAATACCTGGAGAACAGCAATCATAGATGGAAAGAGATTGTAAATCCCTCAAAAACTTGAAAGAAGTTCTCTTATGATCACCTTCTTCTGGGCTATAATCCCTCACCTTCACCTTAGGATACACTTGAAAACAACAGGACAACAAATACCAACACAATCAGAACATTAAAATTAAAGGCAAAATGTTTACAGACCATAGTCAAATCCCAGCTAGTTGCAGAAAAAACTTGATTCCCATAACATAACAAACAAAAACAAAATGAACCCAGATGACAAAAAGCTCACTTGGTTTGTAATTTGGCAGCTTCTCCGGCTATCGTCGACTGGAGGCAGCTGAATTCTGGGAGAAGAAGAAGAACAACAACAACACGTGTTGAAAAGGTGGGTCGGTGGGTTGGAGCAGACTTGGCTTTCTTGTGAACACGAGAGGAATCACAATATGGGTCAAAGAGGAGCGGCGATATCAATTTGGTATTGATCGTGGGTCCGAAAGATGAAGATGATGGTTTTGGAATCGGATACGCCACCCGAATCGGGAGCCCTTGCCAACAACTCCATAACACGGATCTGCCCGTTGCATTTAATATTTGGGTCAACCACACAAAGCTAGGATGCTTAAGGCAACTCTAGGCCATTTTGCATTATTTTGGTGTTTAATCAATATCAAAATGGTCAAATTTTAACGTCTTCAATAATGATGTAATAAATAAAGGGATAATGGTAAAAAAAAATGACCTTAAGATTTTTTTGATACAATGAAATCTGCTTAGGATGCATATCCCAACAGATACACTTATTTATTCTTAGTCGTTCAAGACAGATGCTCTCACAAAAACCATTTAAGGACTTGATACGTTGTATCCACGGTGATCTAACCGTCAGACTACATCTGACAACT
>JAYMSW010002002.1:0-14748 GCA_036897725.1 Erodium texanum | reverse complement strand
GATTTTGAATAAGAATGTGAATATTTGTTATCATCAAAACACATATATTAAAATAGTGACACAAAGTCACAACAATACTTACCTATATATATATATTTTTTGCATCTAGCTACACCTATCTTTTTTTAGTATCACCGATGGTCCAAAATTTCATTTAACTATATTTACCTATTCGTCTAAAATTTGACAGAATAAACTAACGGTGATACTAAAAGAAAGATAGGTGTAGCTAGATTGTGAAGGAGAGCGTCGGAAATGGAGTGAAGCCCCGCTAACTAGAGGCAGAAATTCGGGGCAAAGCCACAATAACGACGATGACGGGTGGGATAGTTGAGTTTTACTATAATTCATTTTAGAGTTTTGTTTTTACTATTACTATGGAATTAATTATAAAATTAAAATCAATATTTCAGATAAAAATCAAATTTATAGAGGTATTTTTTTCACGTAATATGGTGTTTTATTCGTCATTTCACATCAAATTTAACTCTATCAGTAATGTTGGATCAAAAAAATTGTTTTAAAATAGGATAAAAAATTGGAATTAACCCTTTTTCTTTTTTTTTTTCAATTTCTCGGTTATTTAAAATTTTATTTTCCTGGTTCGAAGGTGCACGAATACTTTGTGAGAGTACAGGCATGTAAAACAAAATTGGCGCCAATCTAAAATTTGAAACACAAATATAGTGCTTGTACCTGCAATGCAAATTCTATCTGCAACAACACACAATCTCTGGTGGCGGAGCAAACAAAGCACCAGAGGAACATTTCAATTTTCGAAGAATTCAGATCGAGGTTAGAAGCATATATATGGTCTTCATCATCATCATCATCGTTGAATTCGAAACCCTAGTTAGACTAATTTCATCTTCGACGATGAGTTTCCTATGCTATTCCTACCCAATCCTCACTTGGTCGCTTGTGGTTGCTATGAATCGATTTCATACCTTGTATTTCACGGAGTGTTGAAAATCTCAGTTCGCTTTGAATCGATCACCGACTTTGATTTGTTTTGATTTCATTATGGTGTGCTTGGTGACATTACCTGCTTCAGATTTTGAATCAAATGAGGGTGACAGATTCGAAGTGATCAATAAGCAAACAAAATCTAGTAATATTTGCTTGACCCCCTGTCCTTAAAACAGGATCTTCAATGTTAGCCTTGGTTTCATAGTGCTTGATTCTGCAATTGAATTGGATTAGACTGATAGTCATCTTGTTCTGTTGCTAAGCTGTTATTACCATTTTGATGTTTGATTGTGCTTGCTCTCTTATCATTTCAATTTTATTAGGTACTGTGATTGTGTTTGGCCTTTTTCTTCTTTTTCCATAATGAAATGACTCATCATCTGTGAAATAATGTGTTGTTTATCCTTCCTACAGATCTAATTGACAAAGATTTTCAAATGGATAGCCAAGGAGATGAAAATGCAAGGAAACGCAAGAAATCAGCTGTATGTATCGTCTTTCTGTATTAATTCTTAGTTCTACTACCAAAGATTACAAATGCCTCTTTTTCCCCTTTTCTTATACTTTTGTTAGTAGCTGAGTTTTAGAATTCACAGGTGGAAGACGATGGAAGTCAGGTTGGGGAAGGAGTAGTCAGCAAGGTTGTAGCAAATGACGAAACAGACACCAATATTGCTGGATCTGAAGAGATGGAACTGAGTATCACTCACATTTTGGAAAAGATTGACCGCTTTACACAGACGGTAGCTTTATGCTCAATCACATGCCTATAAAATTATTCTATTTACAGGCATTCACTGATTTTTCATTGTAAAAATCATGTATGGACTGGTGCAATATGTTGAGAGGTCTTGGACCTGGCAGTTTGAGGTGGTTCCTAGATCAAGTTGAAGAGAAGGGATGATTTGTATAATATGTTGGTATTGACATTGTTATGGCTGCGTGATCTCTTTGTTGCTCCTCGACTATTTACTCTGTGATGCATGCAGGTAGTCGAGTTATTGGAATCAGGAAAGAATATATTTAAGGAACTGAGTAATGAATTTGAAGACCGGCTGATCATGTGAGTTACCATATGATGAATCTCATATCTGATTTGACTATCAAAGCTGAATATTTTTGTTTCTGCCCTTACTATGGAAACTTGTGATTGCAGGTTGCATAAGGAACAGATGGAGAAATGGCAAGATGAAATAAAAGAGTTGCGATTACTAGACACATCAAATGAGGAGGACAATGCTCTTCTGCATAATGCTCGGTATTTGCTTCAGCATCCGCATATCGACTCTTCAGAGGTAATTATCAGTCTTAATTCTTAACGCCCTCATTCTAGATTTTTAAGTTCGGGAAGCACTCTCGGTAAGATTCGCACCAACATGCTCAGATAGGGCTGTGATTAAAACCAAAAGGCTTAGCTGCGTGCTGAGGTATTGATTTGAGCTATCATGATTCACATTGTTGCAGTGATAAATGGTTTTATGCTCAGCTGGTTTTGAAGCATGCCTAATATGTTATTGAAGAGTATGAAATAAGACAGACACTTGAAAGGTTAAGAGTGGTATTGCATAGAAAAACACTTAGAAACTTAAACTAGCTTTAAATATCCCTTGCAGAGCCGACAGAGAAACAGAGTGCTCCTAATACAAAGGAGCTAAATCAGCTGCCTAAAATCATGGAAACAAAATGATAAGATTAAGACCCATTCTACAGGTACATTATTAACTGTGAGTATCAAGTAAGACTTAGTAACAAACCCTTCAGGTATATATATAGTCAGACCAGCTCAATTGATATTCTGGAGCTGTAAACTTGAGTTTGTGCTGGGCTGCAGATTGAACAAATGCAGCTTGTTGAACTTGAGGTGTAAACTTGCTATGTAAACTTCTAAAACCAATATATATATTATGTCGGTTTTTGCAACTAAAAAGTCAGTCTAATACCATGTAAATTAATCGAACTACATATATTAGGCCGGACTCCACAACTAAACGATCAACATTATTAGTTGAGCGTGAGCCTTGCCTTTATATTCTATTTTTGCGCTCTCTTATATTTATGTGAAGTGGGTTTCACACTTCAACAAACAATGAAATGGTTTCAAGTTCCTTGTAAGCAGCTTGGTTTATTTGCAGCGTTGTGATGATATGAAGGATCAATTTGTTATGTTCACTGCTTTATTCAATTAACATTGTGAAGAAACTGATAGAACATGTTATCTTACAGGCTCTCCTGGGGGATGAATGAAGGACCAATCAACTCAAAAGATAAGTGATGCAGTGTTCGCCATTTGGTGTGAATCACTTGATTTGTTGTGAGTTCCTTCAAGACAATAGATGTGAATTTGAATTTTGATTCTTACTCTACTATGAGCAGCTGACAAGGAAGAAGGTAAAAAAAAAAAAACATGAATTGTTCTTGAACATATTTGTGGGTTTTAAGATGTACTTGCAGAGACCATTTATTCAATAGGTACACCCTAAATGTATGCGCAGATATTTCTTCCTCTGTTCTTTAACTTTTCCCTACCTGCAACTCCATTTAGACAAAGTCCTTACAGTTCCGTACATGTTTTTAAATACGTTTGAAGTTTGACCTCATGTGTAATTTGAAAATATATGCGATATCTACATACTATCAGAACTCCAATTGACTTAAACTTAATTATAACCCACATGTAAAAATTTCAAGTTTTAATTTTGGAGTCTAGCCTCGTACTAGAAATCTTAAAATAAATGTCTCGTTTGATTACAGGCAATTAACGAACTAACAGGAGACTTTTTCAAGGCTAATGTAAGAACAGCTTTAGCAAAAAATTGGGGATGTGGCATTAAGGTTGTTCAGTAAAAATCACTTGGAAGAATCACATGAAAGAGTAAATGTAGAGCTTCTCAATGAAAAATTGATACACTAATGAGATTTGAAACAATTAACCACATGATCTCCAAGTCCGTCCCTCCAAAGAAACCACCATTACCGAAACATCATCATGATATTTCCGACGATCTCCTTGAGGAATATCAAGCAATTCATGGAAATCCATTCCTGCACCACCCAAACATTCAGGCATCAAAAAAGGTGAACAAAACATAATTACTTGCTGCAGATATTACTGACCAATTTTCCTCCACCTTATACATACCAAATAAACAGCTGCATATTTGATGAACTTTCTAGTGAAAAACTATGATTACAAGATGCAATGATAGCATGAGCGCAATGATAACAGTATCTAACATACAGCACAAACAAGACATCAATCCAAGCTTCAAACGTCCATTACTGCAACTGCTTGTACAGTTGCCACCATAGATATTTTTTTTTACCAAGGAAGTTAGCAAGAAAAAAAACTGACCATTCTTTTTGGCAGCACGGAAGAGAAGCTCTGCGATAAGGTACTGTGCAGGATCGCCTCCAGGGACATTTTCCATGAACCATGTAACATGGGCAACTACCTCTTCATTGCTGAAGTACTGGTAAAGCCCATCAGAAGAGAGTACCAAGAATCGATCACTTGAAGAAAGCCGGTGATGAAAAACAGAAGGGATGCAGCTGACATAGGGAGCAGTTCCAACATACTCAACCCGAAACCTCTTGAGTAGAACGTCATTATATGTTGGCTGCAGCCCACGGGTGACAGTAAATTCTAAAGCAAATCAATACATCACAAAATAATAGAAAATTGAACAAGTTTGAAAACATAGCAATAATAGTAACTACATTTCACATCACAAGAATAGCCTTTTATCAGTATAATATATCATTCCTAACTTCACTTTTGATATAACTTCTCCTGTAACTGAGCAATTCAACAATGTCAATGTCCTTACATAAACATTCACGCATAAGATTTATTTTAGTTAATCTATTGGGGCATGAACATACGCAATGCCACATGAGTCACAGCTCCTTGAATTTATACTCATAATACCAAAAATGTAAACCATTTCAGATAAGCTAAAAACTAAATAAACATTAGTCACACACGAAAAGGCGCCTGTAGCACTAACAAATAACATCTATTGAAGGCCAAAGTTATAAGCTAAACTAACCTTCTTCAGGAACTCAGCACCAAAAGCTCTAGTGACCTTCAATTGCCCCTTCACTCTATCATTGAAAATGGCTTGATTGTCATCAGGATGTTCTGCCTTTACTCTACAAACTTCCTGCAAAAAACAACCAAGAGCACAAGTTTCTGCTTTCAAACACAACTACATGTAAACAAACTCTTATTAAGAATTCTTCTTTTCTATCTTGGCTTAGTTAACTTTTTTCTTCACATTTTTATTTCAAAAACAATGAAAGGCTCGCGAGATATGTGCAAAAAATAAAACTAAAAGCGACATGAATTGTGCATGAGAAAGCTAAGGCATTTAAGAGCGAGACAGAAAAAAAAAAGAGAAAATAATAAAATGAAAAAAGAGGTAGTCATCTTGAGCTTACAAACTCTAAGCTTAGTACAAATTTATTACTTTGTCCTTCTCTAGAGCCGCCGAATAAAAGTTAATAGCTGATAACCATTTTTTTTTTTTAGAAAAAAAAAACATATGTAAAGACCAAGTTCAATTCTAATGAACTCATACTTAAAATGCAGCTATCGTTAAATTAGTAGTTGAAAATAGTCATGGTGGTTTTCCATTAGTCAAATTGTTCTGATAACCTCAGGTACTAAACGTTCATTCCGGGAAAAGAGAATGCTTAGAGGTAGAGAAAATTTGGTTTCTAAATGAATGCCAGTCAAATCAAATTGTTCTGATAATCTCAGGTACTAATCGTTCATTCCGGGAAAAGAGAATGCTTAGAGTCAGAGAAAATTTGGTTTCTAAACGAATGCCAGTCAAACACTTTTCCCTTTCCTTGTTCAGTGCTCACTTTTCAAGAGCAGAACATAATACCAATGAGTGATGTCTCAAGCTGAAAAAAATGCTTTCCTGGCTAGACCGGGCATGGTGACTGAGGTTACATACAATCAACCAACTGACCCCAAATTCATAGATAGAAATGAAACTAGAAAATTTTGAGCACAGCATGACACCGAAATGGTTAGGTTCAACTGGGAATCACAAACCGAAACCATATTACCTGAAAATTTTCAATTTCTAGAAAACCTTATCACTATTCTCTTCTATGCATTTTTATATAAGAAGGTAGAGCCCTAAACTATATGGGAAGAGAGCATGCTGTTTTCATGCGCACAATGATGGCCTCCTTTTAGATTGGGCAGAGAAAGACTTTAACGAGTCAAAAAGTCTTAACAACAGTGTTAAACGGCAATCTGATTAATGTCAATGTGACTATAATCTGGTGACACACTTCAAGGCTCAATTATGACTTTTAACCAGAAGCTGAATAGTACATAATAAGTGGATGTGGATCCATAATTTGGTGATACAGTTGAAGGTTCAGCTGTGAATTTTAACCCAAAAGTTAGAGAAATGCAATCTATGTTCAGTACAGATGTTTCACAACATCAGGAGTAAAAAGCCGATATACAGTTTAGAAGAAGAAAGTTTGCATCATACAAAGCAATGTCTTGTTAACCATTGATGAGTGTAACAAAACTTCAGAAAAGACGCCAGAATATTAGATAAACAAATGCAAAAGATAATCTCAGAATAAAGATAAAGATCATGAAATAAATATAATAGGATTGGACCTTTCAAGGAGGTGGGAAACACACCTCTTCAACACAAGTGCTGTGATCAGTAGAAAGCTGAACTGCTCTCATCCTTAATCTGCATACAGCAATCTCTCTATTCTTGTTTACCTCATCATCCTGACTCTCTCGGTTATGCATTGGGGACTCCTCTGATATTCTGTCCAGCTCCATGCGTACTAGTGACTCTCTAGATCTATTCCTGTGCCTTGCATCATCCTTCACAAAACTTGGGTTTTGGTGGCGATCATTTGGCCTCTCTTGTGCCAAGATCACACGGCTGTCTCCAAGGTTCATGACATACACATCTTGATCCTTCATCAACATTACTAGAACACATGATCCCATCAAACAAAGCTCAGGGTATTTGTCAAGGGCCTTTTCCACCATTTCCACATAAGCCTCTTCAGTTCTTTGGAGTGCTCGAGCCATTGCTTTTAAGACTGCATCATGATCAGCAACACCTGATTTGCATCTCCAAATAGGTCCTACAGATTCTGATATTCTCTCATCATTATAATTTTCCTCTCTGTGCCAATCATAATTCCAAGGAAACAACTTCTTGCGCAATGACTTTTGCTTCCTCATATACATTTGTTTAAGTTTTAAAGTGAAAATGGAAGCCCTTGTACTCTGCCTTTGCCCTGAATCAGAAACACCTGGTGCAACACTTTTATCAACAGATTCAACTCCAATCCTCCCATCTTCTCCTGAAGTAGCAGGATCTTCATTGCAATGATTAGAACTATCACATTTGGAGTCCAGTGAGTAAGATCTTACCTGTTCTTCTTGTATGGCCTTCCTTGTATCCAGACTTGGCTGAAAATCCTCTGAGACTCCTCTTCCATTCCCAGCTTGCAGTACTGACACAACATTTTTTCCATCCCCATGTTCCATTTGTAGTAACTCATAAAGCCTCATACTTTTTCTGCCTTGACCATTCAATTCCGCCATTGGAAGAGGAACCTTTGGTTTGACTGAGATGCTAGATTCATCTTTCTCTTCAACAATCTCACAGTTTGAAGACCGAGCACTGGCAATTCCTGGATCAGATGATTCTCCCAAATTATGATGAGGTAAACTTGAATGAGAATTTGACTGGTCCTCCTTGATGAACTCTGAACTGGCCTCCATGTTTACACTCTTGGAAGATTCAGGTTGCACCAGATCATTAGGAGGTTGATCTTCAGATTCCCAAAGTAGCCCTTCCAATTCCTTGTCTAAGGTTCTGTAAAGATGGCTCATCAAAAAATCCGGTGCATCTGGCCCACTAAAACCATCATAAATCCCAATAAACAACCACCCCTGCTCCTCAGAAAGCACAACATGCACTCTATCTTCTCCAGCCTTCCCATGAGCCCATTGCAAGTTTCGAGTATTCCCATACTCTACTTCTGATTGTCCAACTTCACAACAATTTCTAGGTGCTTCCATATGAGACTGCGGTTCTTTAGGATGCCACACCGCTTGGCTCATAGGGTGCATGAAAAATCGTTGCTTCCAAATAGAACCAAGGTAATGTTTTGAAAAGGTACGAGAAAGGGTGCTTTTCATTGGGCCACTCACACTCCTCATGAGATGTTTGAGCCCCGCTTTCCTCCGGCCACGGGCAAGAGGAGCTGAAAAGTTTGTTTTGTCAGAAGCCTCCAGGGGACCTGACATTATCCCCTTCTGGATGGGGCCAGACATAAACCCTCCGCCCTTCTCCAATGGACCCGAAGCAAAACCTCTTTCGAGAGGCCCGGACATAAACCCATTCAAAGGCCCAGAGCTACGAGGCAGGGGCTGCAAAGGAATAGCAGCAAATGAGGAGGTGCTCTCAAATGATGCAGCAGGCTCAAGAACGTCAGCAGTAAATAATGCACTACGGTTACCGGTGCGAGCTGTAGAAACATTGGCACTGACCGAAGCACCTGAGATGGTCTTGAAAGTGGTTTCAGGAAAAGTCTTGCTGGGGATGGAGGCTCTGTACAGAAGGGAGGGATCATCAACCATGTCATGTCTGAAAGACCCACTCCATGCATCAGAATCAACCGTGCTAGAATCAACAGTGAACCTCTCAGAGTTTGAAGGGGAAATGGGAGGAGATTCAAAAATGAAAGGTCTCACATAACAAAAGGAATGACCCAATCCTTCATCCAATTGCTCTAGGAACCCAACATCAATCTCTTTGCCACATTTGCCACCAAAAGGCACAAAACAGCCAGCAACACGAGAAGTACTGTTACCCATTGTTGTTACTTTACATACAATAACACAAAACACCCTTCTCAAGTTTTTGATGTATGCAAAAACCCTCTTTATGGGTACAAGAAGATTTCTATGGCTTTGCTTTGTAGCTTAAGAAGGGGATACAGAAAAAAACACCTAGGATGATGAATTTGAAAAAACCCAATAAAACCCTCCAGCTGGTGCTTGTGTTCTCTTTGATCCTTCTTTTGCTCCTCAGCCAATTTTTGATTTTTATTATGCTGCCGTTTATGATTATGCTTACACTTATGCATCATCAAATTCCAGACTGGAAACAAACAATTTCCTCTATTTTTTACAGTACAATCCAATCCAATATCCAAAGCTGAACTTTTGTACTTGATGCGGCTAACAAAACCCACTACCTCCTCCTCCTCCTCCTTCTTCTATAAACTGTATAGGTTTCGTGCAGTGTAGAAGGGAAAAATTATTGTTTTCATCGACTAACAAATTAAATATTACAGCAACAAATTCTTAAAAACAAGTACATATTTGCAAGAAATGGAGTTGTTATTACAGAAATATATATACTGCAAAATAAGTAACAAAGTAACGATCTGATCTGACCTCTTCATATCTGGAACCAATGGATCGAAATCGAACGCAGCTAATGGAGCACATCAAAGACAGATTCGCTGAAGAATCTGAAAAATTGCCCCAAAGTAGCCGAACCTCAGATTGCTTGACTCTCGCATTACAGACTACTCGATATCAGTTCTAAGAGATTGAAATCAAAAAACCCAGACACAAAGCAGAAAAAGGAAACAGTGAATCATGGATTGTGTACAGTATGGGCACTGTTGAGAGTGAGTTTGTGTGATGAGTTGTGGAGAGAAATGGATTGGGAGAGCAGAAGCAGAACAGAGAGAGAATGTGGGAATTTCGGTTTCTTTATTTCTTCTGTGATTTACTAAAAAATTGGGATTTGGTCTGATATGATGATGATGAAGAATCAAAGTTGAGTTCATGAAGCAGAGAGAAGGAGACAGTCTCTTTCTTGGGGCTTTCAAATTGTTCTGTTTGGGAGGGGTTAAAATAAACAATTTTTATGCAATTACAATTAAAAGTTGAGCCTTTTTAGTTCGAAGTGGGTCATATAATAAATAAAACTATTTTTAACCCTACAATAAAAACATATTTTATAACATTTATGGGAGAAAACAGTTATTTCTTTTTTATTCCATTGTATCAGGACTTTTAATTTTATTTATTTTAAGATTATTTTTATATGACAGAATCAATCAAGTCATGTTAATTTTTTTTTAAAAATCTCTTTAAACAATTTTAGCAGCACCAAATCAGCAAAAATATAATGAATTTTGCTCTTAAAACTTGTACCCGGTTTAGTCACTCAGTAACATCCTTTAATTGTTTGATAAGTGACATTAATTAAGAGATATTAATTCATCTTTCATTAATTTTTTCTTAACATGTATCATAAAAGTTTAAACTATTTTTTACCATGTAGAAAATAAAGAAGCTAGTGTCGAATCTGTTCCTAAAGGGTGTTACAATGATTGGTGGTGGTGTTATTGGAGTCCATAAAATAAATACTTCAACGCTAACCCATAATCGTCATCAATGAATTCTGTATTGAGTGGCCACCGTGGGGTCTCCAATGTCATCCCAATTTTGACTTCCTATTTTTAATATGCACCCACTTCTGTTTATCACTATTTTTCTATCATTTTCTTTTTGTCCTACTTGAATATTTGCAACACCACCCACTCCACTTTTTAAAATATTCAATCCTCACCCATAAATTGTAAATTTCTTAATTTTGAGTACTTCTTCTTCTTCAAAATCGATCCCATTACTCTTGAGCACGTATGGATATGTTTAATTGTTTTTTAAAGCAAACAAATTGATTTGATTATCGTGATTTAAATATAAACTGTTTAATTAACGATCCAAATAGGAAAAGATAAAGCTAATAATGAATTTAAAAGTTTGGAATAATATATAAAATTATTAAAAAAAGTTGTTGGGGGTGGGCATCTCCAACCCGGAACCAAACAAATAGTAGCAATTAGGGACTAAATAAATTCCAAAAGTCTAATTTGATTCCCCCACCACCCACTGCATCCATCCAAACCACTATCCAATTCAAAAATGATTATTTGAACCAGATTGCTAATCAAACAGGATTAACTTAATTAAATAATTGAACATTACCTGCCAGAAGGTCATAGGTTTCGACAAATTGTCGTGCACGTTAGATAGGCAGCACTGGATGTGACCATGAATAAACTTAAGTCTTCTTACACTTACGATATTCAATGATGTTTGATTACTCAGTAACTATTCACCTGTACAGTTTTGAAGGGCAATACCGGAACCCATAAGATTCAAATTCGAGATCTTTACTAAAAACCGAAATAGTAAGGATTTGGCCCAATAGGTATATAGTGGAACACCTGTCCGTCTCAATTGTGAATCTGTGATGCTTCCTAAGTTCAGCAACCTCATTAGCATTCTATATGTATATGCACCGTAAGGTTGGTTGGGGTTGTTTCTTGCTTTACCTCAGGATGGAGCATATGTAACATATGCGAATTGAAAGCTTGGTAGGTGATGAACTATTATAAGTTCAGTAATTAGGGCACTTACAGAAAGTATCAGGACAGGTTAGTAACATTCATGAATATGCAGAGAGCTATTTGCTTTCTGAGCTTCTCTTCGGATGCATAATAGGTTTGTTTTTATCTCCCTGCAGAGTCTGCCTTCAACAAGACCCACTGGTAACCATAGTTTCGGCTCTACATTAACTGTGTATGAAAGAGTTGAGTAGCTGTCACGGCATAGTGAGGCATCACTGTTTTTTTCGTTTCCTTCATTGAACTGCAACACCCATCATCCAACTGAATTGTTAAGGTTTACATATGCACATGAACTTTTCTTAATAAAATCCCTTAACTTTTAATTCAATGAACCTCATTAGAACCACACACATAAAGATGCAAATGACAAGACGTATAGAAGATTGTTTGCACTTGCACGGACTAAATCAATGTTTGGAGAAAGCAATATTCATTCTTCACCTACCAAAAGGCCAGCAGAACTTTATTTTGCTTACAATGCCAGAGTGGCAAGAAACTGAATGTTTATACAGCATACATGACAAAATAA
Organism: Erodium texanum; assembly: GCA_036897725.1. Lineage (NCBI taxonomy): Eukaryota > Viridiplantae > Streptophyta > Magnoliopsida > Geraniales > Geraniaceae > Erodium > Erodium texanum. The sequence goes on along the minus strand of JAYMSW010002002.1, from coordinate 2,747 downwards.
GTCAGCCATACAGTGTAAATGCAATGCAATACAGGAAAGAATAATATAAAAATGAATGCTTTGTAGCTTATGGGTAGCGGCGTAGCACTAACCAAGGAGAAGATCATGGGCAGTCATAAGAACTGGCCTGATCATGTCCAACCAAGATTAATACAATACTATTATTGATGTGTTCAGGGATCATCGATGAACAAACTAAGGCAGCATTTCAGTTTATTTTGACCGGAATGGGAATGTTAGTCCCCTACTTAGTGTGCATTTGCATGCAATAGTCTCTCATGTTTATGAGCACTAATACTATGCATTTAGGAAAGGGAATTACATTCCTTTTATATTTTAAGAGAATGAAAGTAGGAACAAATGATTCATAGGCGATTCCTCTGCCTTTAAAAAAATCCAAATACTACCCGAACTCCCTAATTTGTAAATTATATATTCCCGTAGTTTTGAAATTGATTTCCATTAAATATCTAGCCAAGTAGCCATCGCATGTCTTACATATGCCAAAACACAGTGAGAATTCTAAACTGTTAAGATGTAACACATAGGAGTTGCAGAAAGTTTACGAACTCCTTAATCATTCTATATATCTGTAGTAGCTCAACATCAACTCTTCAATCTACATAACATAGTTTTCCAATATAAATGATATCAAACATGTAACAGTATGAGAGTGAAAGAAAAAAGTATCAGCATCACCTGTTCAATAGACCATTTTCCTTGAAAGATTTGAAAGTCACCTTCAATCATGTTAAACTCAATGTCACGCTTCTTCCCCGAAGGAAGAGTCTGAAGATCTTTCTCATAACAATCCACAATCCCTTTAGCATTGAATTTTACCCCAAATGCCAAGTCCTGCTCTCCAACCTGTTGAAAATGAAAACAAGTCAGCATCCATTTCATTTTCAATTTCGTAGCCGTTGAATGAACCAGACAGGGAACCTAAAAGCCCTAGAACAATATTGGAAGAAGAAGAAGAAGAGATCATTACCTGGTAAAGACGAGCAAAATTGGGCTTCTTCTCAAGCAATTGGCTGACAGCGAGGCCGGGAATGAAATCAGACAGTCTCTCATAATCTGTCAGAATATTCCAGATAGTATCAAGGCTAGCATCAATAGCAATTTTGGATTGGATCCTCCTCGAATTCCTCGTGAGCTTCTCAATTTCAGTTAATATATCATCCAATTCGTCATCATCGAAGTCGGTATCGTCGTTGTCATCCTCCAAATCACCTCCACTGTCTGATGATGAGAAAGCAGAATCGGCGTTATAGCAATATGAACTCGATGAACTATGCCTCAACCGGGACTGGAACTGGGGGAGAAGAGACTTCGGAGAAGCTCTGCAGCTTCTAATTGAGGAAGAGGAAGGTGAAATGCTAGGGTTTCCACATGGAATCAGTCTCGTGGCAGATGGATTCTTCAGAAAGAGAAATGAGTCAGAGGCTGCGAAGAAGACACTCATCTTTTCTCTCCCTCTCTTCCCAGAACCAGAAGAGCTTCAGTCCAACTGCCACCACGCATTTTCTATTTTCTACTACTGCGGACCATGAAGCAGAAGTGGTGCTTCTCGTCGGATCAGATCGGTCCGTTCGTTTTTCGCGGTCGTCGATCTGAATCTGATATGCGGATGAGATGGTGCAATGTAACTTGTACAGTGACTCCATAACTCCCACCAGTCAGCAGTGTAATCACTAGTCAGTTAGCAGCCATGGGAAATAAAACTACGACGCCGTTTCTGTCAATGGCCACTCTTTGGGCTCAACGGCCCGGCCCAGAACAGGCCTTTCAATTTGAACAATATACGAAACATGAGCCCAGTATTTGCAAATGTCATGTCAGCCATGGCTGTTTCTCCTTCTTCTTCTGGTTCTGCAGTCCCTAATTTGCGAATGGTTCATCATAGACTTCTTCGTCCTAGCTCTCATTTCCAGTTATTTAGGTTAACTGGTCTTCTTCTTTTTTCGTTTCTCCAGTTACCTACTGTTATTGTTCTGTTGTTGCTATGAATTGTGATAACGGTTACTTATTTGAAACCTAACTTGTCCATGTTGAGTGAATATTTCATACATATACTGTTTACTTATTAGGAGTGCAAGCAAAAAGATTTTGGGTTTTACATGTTATGATTTCAATTTGAGTTGGTTTAGATTTCATTAACATAATTAGTATATAATTAATTACTCCTGCATTATATTGCAGCTTAATTGCATGAAATTTGGTTACTTATTTTGTTGCAGTAAGGCCTAGAAGAAAAGCCCACATAAAATGAAAAAGCCCAATAAATTATTTGACCCACTAAAATTGATGGAACCCTATGTTTAGCGGGGCGGCGACAAGGTAAGGGGGTTGATTTGCCGCTTATGTTCACCGCACGGCTTCATGGCAAAGCTACCACATGACCGTTAGACGAGCTCTGTGCCGATATAGCCGTTGGAGGAGCGGTGCCGCTATAAATACCCCCACTGTCTTTGTTCACCACATTCACAGAGATCGTGATCTCAGCGAAATCGTTGAGCACAGAATTGTCGAGAAAGTGAAATCTTTGATCGCTGAATTGTAGAGAAGGAATGGAGATGATCAAGAAGACGAGAAAAATTCAAATGAAGAGGATCGAGAGTCAGGAGAAGAGACTGGTGAGCTTCTGTAAGCGTCGTCAGGGCCTCTTCAGCAAGGCCGAAACTCTTCACAAGCTCACTGGCGCCGACATTGCAATCATCATCTTTAACGAGACCGGCCGACTCTAT
>JAYMSW010002001.1:0-14749 GCA_036897725.1 Erodium texanum | reverse complement strand
GATGGTAATTCTCTTGCCATCGGAGAGGGGAACTGTCGGGTTGGGTCTCGGGAACGGTAAATTCTGACATTTCTTCGTTGGTCGGGGTTGGTTGATCGAGCAAATTCCCGATGAAATCCATTGGATTCATAGGTTGGTAGGGAAATTTGAGAGATTTTTGAGTAAGTGTGGAGATATCAGAACTAGGTGGAATTAATTAAATTTTTTTTCTAAAAAACGAGTCCACGTTCAGCCTATGATTGGCTCGACTAATTAGTCGAAAGTCACTACTTTCGACTAGTCAAAAATTCTTTCAACCAATCAATATGCGACATCTGCTTCGACTAATAAAACTTTCGACTGATTAATCGCGAAAATAAATCGAAATGACAAAAAAATAACATTTCGCTTAACTCTCGCCTACTATGTCAGCACTGCAGATGCTCTTGTGTGATTAGGCACGAGACAGAGCGCTATAAATAGGTGTTGTCATTTCATAATTTCGCGCTCTTAATCATTTCAACATCTCGCTCGGTACTCTGTTGCTCTTCTTCCCAAGACAGTCAGAGAGAACTCGAATTCTAGGGCTCTTCTATTCCTGGAAGATCAATCTACGCTTTGCTGCAATGCAGAAGCTAGGGTTTCCTAGCGCGAGGAGCTTGGACAAGTTCAGAGCAATGTCAGGATCGCTCTCCGGGGCTGGAAAGACCTTTCCGCTCTCTTCGCGTCCATTGACCGATTCGACCCCATCTGGAAGTTTCGCCAACTTGAAGCTCACTGCAGGTACGAATCGCATCAGTTTCAAGTTCTTCAGGTTTTAAGAAAATCTGGACATTTTTGATGATTCGTGACGTTGATTGGTTTGTTTCCAGAGAAATTGGTTAAAGAACAAGCTTCTGTCAAGACAGATCTGGAAATGGCCGTACGATCTCTTTCTGATCTTCATATAATGTTTATACACGTATATTCCAATTTTTGTTGTTGAGTTATTGATGAAATTGTAATTTGCATGAACTGCAATGTTCTTAGGATTAGGTTTTCGATTATTTCTACTTAAGATTTGAGACGAAGTAGTTTTGCTCCCCTACTTTGTCAAATGCAGAACGCTAAGTTGAAGAAATACATGGACCATATCCATGAGTTGGAGGAAAAATTGCAGAATGCTTTTAACGAAAATTCCAAGCTCAAAGTAAAGCAAAAAGAAGATGAGAAGCTTTGGAAGGGACTCGAGTCTAAATATTCTTCTACAAAGACTCTGTGCGATCAACTCACTGAAACCTTACAACAATTAGCTGGCTAGGTTCAGCAGGGTAGGTATTTAAGCTTTATTTGTCCGAGAAATTTGGCATATTGCTCATGGTTTATGTTCTTAATCATGTTGACCTTGGTGTAACAGCTGAGAAGGACAAGGAGTTTTTTGAAGGCAAGCTATCTTCAAGCTCTCTAGCTCTTGATGATTTGAATCGACAGATGAATGGCTTATCTCTGAAATCAGAGTCTGCAGAGGAAACTATTGGAAACTGTAAGTTCTGATTGATGTAATTTGCTCAGAAAACTTTATCAGGGAAGTCACATGCTGGTACTTATATTAAAATAGTAGTGATTGTGCATTAGTTAGATAACTGGTACATTGTGGATTTGGAGTGCTTTTGTCATGTTTTTCATTTCTAACTGCAGGTACAAAGGAACTGGATGAACTCAAACACGCGAAAGAAGAGAGGGAAAAGTTCTACAGAGATGAAAAAGACAGAGCTACCAATCTCATAGAGGAAAAAGGTAAAGCTTTTGGCCAGGGCAGTTTTTCTAATGCTAAAAGGACTCTTTTTAGAAAATAAAAGCGTGTTTGGATTGTAATCCATCCCCGTGGAGTTGAAATAGTATTATCCTTTTGCATTGTTCTTTTCAACTTTGTTTCTTTATCGGCATTAAACAATATATTTAGAAAGAGAGAGATCCCGAAATGGGATAAAAAAAATCTCCCGGCCAGTATAATTGGGCAGTACATGAAGAGGCAACATGGCTTTAAGTTGTCCCCCAGAAAGCCTTTGCCATAGTTTGCCATGACCAAGAGCACCTTTACAGTATCATGCATGATTACATTTCCAAAGCCTTATTTTTTTTCTTTCTATATCATGAACTTCAGTAAGATCGTTGTTTGCATGCAGATGCTATGATAAAAAGGTTTGAAGAAACAGTGGCAACTAATAGATTGGCTACAGAGAGTTTGAACTCTAAATTAGGAAAGGTGCACCTTGAGCTAAGATCAAAAGAAGATGAAATTGCACACTTGATAAGCACCCAGGAAAGTTTGGAGAAAGAAAAGAGTGATCTTCAATTTAATAACGCCGAGTATGCGAAAAAGTTAGCTATCTCACTGCATCAGATAAACAACCTTGAGGATGTTGTTCGAGTGCTGGTGGAACATTTGGTTGAGTTAGATAAACAAAGCTTCATCCTGTCGGACAAGTTTGATCAGCTAAACTGTCTCTATGATTCATGCTTCAAGTTGGTTCAGCAGGAGAAGAACCTTGTGGCTAAGCATACTCACAGACACTATGATCAACTTCGTCATAAATTCTTGTGCATGACATCAGAAAAGGATGATCTGCAACATGTTAACCAGGAGTTAAGTACTAAGATAATTGAACTTCAGAAGGTTCAAGAATCTGTCATGTTACAACTTGGACAGGAATGTAGTTTAGCGGGAGAGAGAATTCGAATATTGGAATGCGAAGCTGAAACTCTGGTCTCTAGGAAGATGGAATCAGAAAGGTTGATTTCTAAATTAGAGGAGAAAGTCGGCACTCTCTTGGAGAACTCAAGATCTTCTGAGAGTGATATGGTAAGCGACTTCCTTTCACTCATTTATGCTATATAACATTTTTGTTGCTATTATGAAACCTATTTTGTCATGTCTTGCAGCAAGGTTTGTTGCTCAAAATTTCAACATTAGAGACTAAGAACAGAGACAAATCAGAGAAATTACAGGCAGAGGTACAGCAAAAAGTAGAAGAAATCGATGAACTGAAAAAGGAGACTGAAAAACATAAAGAAGAAGCAGATTCCCTGGAGAAACAAGTTCTTCAGCTTGAAGATGCTTTAGAGGAGAAGGAACATCTCATAACCCAAAATAAGGACAGACAAAAGAAGCTGGAAGATGACATCACAGAGGTTTGAAAAAACATTATTTTATAAATATGTTGAATATTACAAGTCTTATGTATCTTCTAAGATCCTATACCTTTTTGCAGATTCAAGGATTATTGACTGCTGCTGAAAGTAAACTTGCCGAAGCTAAAAGGCAATACGATGTGATGCTAGAGAGTAAACAGTTAGAGTTATCTAGGCATTTGAAAGATTTATCGCAGAGGAATGATCAGGTTTATATTTAGCCTTCACTCCATGTAGGTTGGGCCTGCATTTTTAGATTGACATGAATTCTTTTGATCAGGCAATCAACGACATCAGGAAGAAGTATGAGGTGGAGAAGCTGGACATTGTGAAAACGGAAAAAGAGAAGGTTTATTTCTTCTTCTGTGATCATCATATATTACAATGTGATGTTCTGTGATCTGATAAAAAATGTTCTGTTCTGTGAGTCATGCCCCTCGCCAATTTGAACCTTCAGGCTAACAATGTTGTTGGAGAAATAGAGAAAAGATGTGATGAAAAACTTGCAGAAAGGGAAGAAGAATCGAGACAGCACTTGTTGCGTATTCAGGAAGAACACACTGCTCTGGTATGAATCAGAATTGATTAAATCATTTAATTAAAAAAATCTACATATTCATATAATGCTTTTAATGAGTTCAGATTCACTGTATAGGATTATGAATATACCTTCTAACTAGAGTTTCTTGCCAAATTTTGTCATACTTTCCAACACATGTATTCACATACTACATAACTTTTCTTTCGATTTTCAACTGAATCCTGTATCATTATGCTTCTGGTCTATTATCTGTTCTTCTTCTTGGACTTCCCTCAGTTGTCTGCATTCCTTTTCATTGTCCAGTTACCTGGCAAATTATGCATAGATTATAGTCAATGTCTTTAGATGATCACATCTTTGGTTCATATGTCCAAGCTTACTGAGATCATAATCATAACTTTATCTTAAAGATGGTAAACCAACTTAAACAATGTAGTCAATGTTCATCACAGTAATAAGAGATTAATTATGTAAAAGCACCATTGTGACTTATTGAGGTTGTTCCACATCAGAAGAATATGAATTAAGTGACCTCTTGATATACTAGTTGGGCCCTCCACCTAATAGCTTAAGCTTCAGGGTTGGAGTAAGTTTAACATGGTATTGGAACTTGTTTGGTATTAGCCACATGAGGGGGGTGTTGAAGTTGTCTTTGGGTTGGATTAAGTTCAACATGACTGTACAGTAGGTGCATGATTTATTGTAGTAAGTGTGCAAAGGTAACAAAACTTACTTGTCCAAGTGGTCAAGTGCTTGGCCTTCTGATGTGGTATAAATCTTAATCCTAAAAAAGGGTGTGAAAAGGTACTGATTTTGTGGCAGTTTGCATGTCTAGGTACTTCATCTGCATCATATGCTTCTTTACAGACTATATTTTGCGTGGAAGTTTGGCTAACCTTCATCCCACTGTTAGGTTAGTCGTATACAGCAGGAGCATGACAAGAAAGAAATGGATCTTAAAGCTGACTACACTAAAGAGTTAAATCGTATCCAAATTCAAGCTGAAAATGAACTGAGAGAGGTAAGCATGCTTGGGTGTAAATAAGTTCAAATTAATATTTAACCTGTAAACTTACAATAAAAGTCTGTCTTCATGATAATAATTTGAGTGTTTACTTAGAAAGTAACTCAAATGAGGAAAGAACATGAAGCTAAGATGACTTTGATGAGATGCCAGCATGAAGATGAGTGTAAGAAGCTTCAGGAGGAGCTTGATCTTCAAAAGTCCAAAGTATGCACATTCCTAATGCCGTAACATACAATTTTGGCAGTATTTTGTCTTAAAATTGCTTCTAATATATTGCAGGAAGAGAGGCAGGGCTTTGATGCAATTGCAGTGGAAGGTGATGGGGTCCAAGCCTCAGGAGGACCAAGAAGTTAACTCAAAAAGGGTACTCACTCACTCAAGCAGAGCTGTGTGTTTTCTGTGCACAGAAATGGATCCCACTAGGGTTGGCCTACTGGTCAAGTGAGCACTCACCTCGCAAGAGGTCAGATGTTCAAATCCTAGTGGTTACCTGTCTAAGGGCAGGTTTTAGTTAGGGGAAGTGGAAAATTTCTTTTCATATATTGGAATCCTGTATAATAAATAGGCACTCTTAATAAAATAAAAAATATGTGCGCTAAAATGGATTGGAAGAAACTATAAACAAGTATGTTTATTGAGGTTTTTTTATCTTATTTTGAAAAGAGAAAATCAAAATCTTCTGTAGCATACATGTGCAAGTACCACATTATGTCAAATTGCCCAAATTTTCTCAAAATGACTACCAGTTCTCACTTTTTTCCATCTTAGGATCATTCTGTTTTATCAATGAAAATGGCAAATTCTTATGGTGTCAGAAGAAGCCAACGTAATATAGTAAGACCAGAGGATGAAGACGAGGTAACAAAAATAAACATTCTGTTTGTCTTCATAGTAGCGTTCCCCTCTGCATAGCTGCAATGATTTCAGCATTTGCACTCTGCATAGGATTCACCTCTTGTGCAAACAATGCAAACTCCAGTTTCAAAAATGTTGAAGAAAGTAGAGGAGGCTAACACAGGAAGTGTGGCTAGTATTCCCGCACATCATAAAAAGGTGAGTTACTTCTGTACGGCTCTCTCTTCCTTTTCTTTATAGAATACGCTTGAAGGGTGTAACATTTTTTCCTTACTATATTGTAGTGGATAGTAAATTACAGATTATTCGTAAGAGTAACTCTCAATTCAGTTTAGCATTCCAATAATTTCTGATTGGGCGTATGGTTTATCTACATACCTGGACAAAGGTAACGCACCGTGAATACGAAGTTGAGACTTCTAATGGAAAAACGGTAACTAAACGAAGAAAGACAAAGAGTACAGTGATGTTTGAGGTATGTATACACTAATCTAGAAGCATCATCGGGGTTACATGTGTATATATATATAGGTATAAATCAAAATATGTATCTGAGATAGATAATCGGCTATTGTCATTAAATGCTCTTACATACCATTATTTTTTATTGATTCACCCTCATTGTTAATCAGGATCCAAGAAAAAACAGAAGGATGTATTCACCAAAAGCCAATACCCCTAAAGATCCAGTCAAGGTATCAGAAATTGATTTTTTTTTCTCTGTTCCAAAATAAGTGTTTACTTTCCCTTGAGGAAGTGAGTTATGTGTGAATCACCACTAATATCTTTGAATGAGGTAGTTATTACCCTATGAGTGTCTTAGCAAGTTGGGACGTGGGTCCCAGTAGGAAGGTGGACCGCTAACTCCTAATCCTTATTTTTTTCTTTCCGAAATACAAAGATGAAATTTATATGGGAAGGGAGGGAATATATGATTTTCATTGAATGCTACTTTGCACTCTCATCTTTCAATGTGTAGTTTGGTTTCTTTTTGAACTCAATTATGTCTGATTTGTTATGTTGTTAGAATATTAGGTGAAACCATGAGGACATATCAGTATGTTCCTTAAAAAAAAAGTTGGTGCAGTTCTTAGTTTTACTTATTAAGTTTTTATGGCTTTGATCATAACATATACCAACTACTTGACAGACCATATCAATCTTGAAATTGTATTCTCAAAGGTAGATATATTTATATAAGTCAGTCGATTCTATATTTGCTTTTGATCTGCATCACAATGCACCTATTTGATGTCGTGTGATGAACATGAGAATGAAATACACAAGTTACGTGCTTAGTAACCCAATTAAATAGGGCCTGGAAAGGAGGATACCATTTGCATGGTGTCTATCAGGGAGCTAAACTTCAAAGTTCTCCAAAATTCAATGTTGCTAGTCTGTTGTTTGTTTCCACAACAATCTGGTATATTACTTGTGAAGATGGACAACTAATCAGTAATTACTCTTCATTTTTGAAGATAAACATCTTGTTAAATTGCAGTTGTGTGGTGTTTCCGTGGTATTTGTACTTAATCATGTTTCCTCCCTTTTATGCAGGTAGTTAAGGGAAGGCCTAACCAACGTTCATCAAACATAGGTGATTTTTCAGAAGGCTCGCTGAATCCATATGCAGAAGATCCATATGCATTCGATTAGAGGTACTTCCACATACTCATTCTTATGATGAGCTTTTCTGAAGAAAAAAAATGATGTTTTTTTTAAGCATTGGCTAAGACAAATATGCTATAGAAGAGCTTGATTGAACTCCATTACCAAATCTAGTTAAAAAACAAAATTCATTAAGACTTTTTAGCTCAAGTCATGCAAATGTACACATGTTACTCTAATCATTAAGGATTTCTCACAGATATTACAATACCAACCGATCATGAAGTTAACATGTCTTATTATGTACAAGTGAATTGATAAATGTGTATTATAGCCATGCAAAAAAAGAAGGTAAAATTTGTAAGGGAGTGCCAACAGTGATTATGCAAAATGTTTGATATTGATGACTAGAATTTTAACATGTTCTGTGAGTTACTAAAGTATTGGTAATTGTAATTCATTTTGATTTAATCGTGCAATGGGGCCTCTTGCCTTAATTATTATGACAACCTCTTTTGCTGGGGACTTGATAGATTTTGGATTTTGCTTTGGAAAATCCTTTCACTGGTGTTTCTTTGATCATTTTTTTTTTAAGTTTTAGGTTTACTGTTATGATCGTGGATGTTCTTGCTTTTATTTCCATCTCCTAACCCATCTATATATACTATTGTGGTTTTAATAATATTACCTCCTTTGATGATTAAAAAACTTGTGATTTAAGTAGAAAAATGGTACCTACTCATTGTACTAACATCGCCTCAAAAGAAGTGCCCCATTTCCTTTTTAGCTGGTAAATTAGCCATGAATTATAAATATTGTCCTCCCAAAAGTTGGTTATAACGAATAGAGTAGGGAGGACATGAAAGTGCAAGCGGTAAAAAATGGAAAGTCAGGCACAAAATATTGATTTGTTAATATTTGCAAATAGTTAAAGGTTACACTTATTTTGGGACAGAGTGATATCGAAGTATTGAATTACTCATGTAACAAAGACCATAACATTGGTTTTGTAAATTGCAAATCCTAAATTGTTGCATATTTACTATGCTGTTAAAATGTTGACTTGGCCAGACCAGGTCTAAATGTTTTGCTCCTTCATCATTTCATTTGCAGCATGATTGGGTTTTGCATTTTCTGGAAATGCTTATGTAGATATAGGTACATACGGAGAATCAAAGCTTCGGTTGGACCTTCATTTTTCTTCTTGGATCACAAATGAGCACTAGCAGGTATCTCTGAACTCATCAGTCTGAGACTGTTAGCAAATGTATATGATGATTCTCCTGCATAAGAGAGTATGCATGCACTAGATACCTCTGCTACTGGCAGTGTTATTACCACAGAGAACTGTTGCTTCAGTTTCTTGATTAGCGGGTTCTATTTGTACATTTTATCACTTCTGAACTAAGATGTGAATCTTTACCTCTGAAGATATGTAACTTGAGAGACCGAACTTATGGTTTCTCTGGATGCATTTAAGTATTAGTATTGAACAGAAGTAGTAGATGGGATAAGCATACATGGTTTTGGCTTTGGGTGTATAAGTATTGATAGAATTAACTCTCACTTCTTACTCACCATATACTGTACTGAAATATGCACGTGTGCTCACTGTTTTGTCATATGAACTTAGTTTCTGCTCATAGACTTGGCATGATTTTCTAGATGAAATAGGTTGAGTGATTGAGTAGAACCTTAATACTGATTCTTCTTATAGATGTTCTGGTAATTATTATCCATCTCCCTATCTTTTTTTTTTTTGAGAACCCCTATCTAATGATTATTGATAGAGGCTTTTTTGTTTCCTCCTGCCATTTCTGAAGAGCATAACTAAAACTGTTATCTGAAGTAAGTTGTAAGCCGTTTTGCATTGTTTTAATTTTTCATATTAAATATAGTTTCTGTGTTTTGTTTGCTTCAAATTATTGAGCACAGAAAAAGTCTACTTTAGCATATCATCTTTGTTTTGAGGGAAAACCTCAAAAACCAATCCTGTATTAGGCGATTGGAACTAAATCATGGAATACCTTTGATTTCACCTACTAATTATAAACTTTTCATAATCTATAAAAAAAAACATCAAGTTGTTATAATTTCATCAAATTTAAGTGTGAATTATCTAAAATACCCCTAAAGATTTTACAAATACTAACTCTTACTTTTCCCAAAAATGAACACTAAAACACATAATGTTAAGATTTTGTATTTGTATATTGTATGTTATTAGTGTGATATAGTTGTTTCTGTATCGGTTTATCTGATGTGTTGTTTCTGTTTCGCGTTATCTGATGTATTTGTTGTTAGTATTGTTTTAAGCAGTACGCGAGTTATGCTCATTTAAAGTTGACTGCAAGAATTGTTATTCCCACCAAGTATGAAGTATATAATATCGATATTATGGACATTCAAGGACAGCAACGTATATCTTCATGATTAATGTGAACAACGTTTACATTAAAAAAACCACACATGGTATTATGAATTATGGAATTATAGATCTATTAGTGTGAATGTGGAGATAAATGAAACATAACCAGTTTTATTTTATGTCAGGGCTCTCACCGCGCCACTTATCTGAGTCTGACTAGAACCGTTCTTCTCCTCCACGGACCCATCGCCACAAGCCTACGTTCTCACCAATTCTGTTGCTCCTCTGTTCTGCGCCGCCGAGGACTCTCTTCAAGCCTCTGTTAACTTGAAATTGGAACAACAAATCGATCTCTCCTCCATGACTCCCGTGCCAAATCATCTCCGGCATCAGCATTCTCGTCTTCCGGGCCGACGGTCTCTGCTTGCTCCCTCCCTGCACTCATCAAGTTCACCTGGTTAATCTCATTTTCTTAAAGCAATAGACGTTGTGGGTTTCACGATTTCTTTTACTGGATATTTATTTGATTATGAACAGGGACACTATATCATTTGGGAAATTCATGCAAAAGAGAAATTGAGTTAGATTTTGAGAAGAAAGCAAAACAGGTAATGTGTTCTATTATGATTGTCTTATCTTTGTGATGTGCTATAGTACAATACATGCATGGTTGTGGCAAGGTGCTATGTTTCAAACCAGTAGGGTGTGGAAGGAAGAAATGTGTTCATGATGTTTGTCTCTCTCTCTGTTCCTCATTTTTTGTATGTGCACTTGACTGTTTGATTGATGTTCGACTTATATTTAGATATTATAGTTTATGTTGATTTTCATAGCAGTGCACTATATAGCTGCAATGCAATGTTAGCTTCCTATTCTTTTGCCTTTATGACTCGGTAATTATGGTAAATATTTGTTTCAAGCTTGAAACTGCATACAGTATTGGTCAAAGGGACATCGGGGACACAAAAACTCCAGCATGTATAACATGCCTTCAAAACTACCAATGTAAATGCTTGTTCAATTTTGGACTTGAAAGATATAAATGGTCCTCAAACTACACATTCGTATCAAATTTGACCAGCTAACTATTTTTGCAATCAATCCTCCTACTAACACTCATCTCAATAATTGATCCCTTGATCATTTTTTTAGCTGCCAATGATCCTCTAACTATTATTTTATTCTTTCATCATTGCTCGGAAATCCTATGTTAGGTTATAATGTTTGTTTTTGCTCAGTAAATTGTTCATAATCTCCTGGCGCTGTTGAAAGTGTGTAGGGGGCTGATGACAAAGAAAGCGATGGTTGCGAATATCTTCCTTTGACATTGGACTATATTTTCGTCATGACACATTTCAGATATGCCCTCCTTTTACATTAGACTATTTGGTCTTGGTATACACATGAGATCTAAAGTCGGTGCCCCTTTTCATCAGCTACTCAAACTCCCTCTTCTGCTGACCTCAGTAACTGTCAACTAATGGTATGATGACTTATTCAAACCTTTTTCATGAGTCACCATCACCTAAATAACAGCACAGCAAAGCACATTAGGTATAAATATAGCATTAGTTTTCACACAAGGTTTTTTGAATTACATCATATGCTGATTTTTCTAGCCTCTGTTGTAGCCTTCTACATTTCTCTATTTGCTGTATGCTTCATGATTCTTTCATTTATTTCACACTAACTGCTTCATCATTGAAATGGGGAGCGGGTTATAGAAATGCTACTCGGCAAGAACAATCTTGAACTGTTGCTGATAGTAGAATAGTTTTGTTTGGACAATATATTATTTTGATGTGTTCGTCTATGCTTGTTACTCAAGAACACACTGCTTAATTATAATTTTATCATACATCACCATGAACAAACACAAACCACTTCTCTGATCAAGTAAGGTTCAGAGCTTGCTTGCTGCATAAATTTACAAATCACTTCCTAATGGATCATCATCATGTCCACTGCCTTGGGACATGACATGAGAGCTTTTTTCTTAATGAACATTTTACATGAAGTTAGTTACATTATATTTCAGTTATGTTGGAAATGGGAACGACAGTGCGACACACCAGCAACTTTAGGTTGGTATTTGAAACTAATCAATCATTACCTAGCACAAGAGCTTACAGCTTCCCCTGAGTAGTGCCGGTGGGGTCTGGTCCAGTGGGTGCATAAATTTGCAGTTGGGGCACGCCGGAGATGACTTGCAGAGCATCACCAGCATGTGACACTGAGAGCAGACCTTAGCCACCATCTCCTGCTCTTCGAATGCCAGCCACGAGGGTAAGCGCCTGTGCTTTCTTGAATCCATGAACAAATCAGCAGTTCCATTCTTGGTCCCCAAATGATCTTGATCATGATCATAATCTTCATCGCCTTTGCTTGGTGGAGAATCGCAAGGTAGCAGGTTGAGCTCAAGGTTCAAGCTCATGTGGCGATCATGAGGACTCGAGGGTGGATCAGGTGTAGCACTCCCTCTCCTCGGATCATGTGAGGTCCTCTTCTGAGTTCTTGTGTTGTAGAAGTGTATCTTCCCCGACTGCATATATTAAAAAAAAAAGTCAGATACATATGTAGCTTTAAATTGTTTTGTGAAATCATGAACATAAAACAGGTGGTGTACCTGAATATCGAGGCATCGCTGCCACTCCAAGGGCAACGGAGTCTCCATATGAAGCTCGATGTCAAACAAAGATTTGGTTTCTTGATCCGGTCTCGATCTCTTGCTGTTCTTGAACCTATCTTCATCGGCTTCCCAGGTAGAGTACTTCCTCTTGCTGTTTCGATTAGGGGAGAGAGGTGCTTGAAGAGAAACCATAGCTAATCAATAAGCCAGCTTCTAAAGAAACAAGTGGAGAAGATGATCAGAGGTGTTCTTCTGTGGTCACAGGTTTGAGAGTGTGGTGAAAATGTAGAGATGGGTTTATATAGGCGGAGTGGTTTGGGCTTTAACTGCAAGAAAGTAAAAGCAGAGGGCAAGATTTAGAATTAACTAAGCGTCTAGGGTCCCTACCAGAGGATGACGTGCACCCCAAGTTGGTTGGGCTAGAGCTAGAGCTCGAGCTCGAGCTCGCTCTCATGGTGGTGTTTGTAACCGTAATTAATAGTGGGATGTGAAGTTGTAACCAATTTTCTGGTCAAAATTTATTATAATGGCTCGTCTCTTCTTCTACACATATATAGATGGATCATCACCTGATCTTTAATGGTTATTGGTGGCTCCCAACATACGTAACCTTAATGATATTAGGACCCAGGTTTCGTGTCACTTTGTCTAATCTCTTCTTGGCATCGCATTCATATTCAATGATTCAATATTGTTGTGTATTTTTAAAAAACCCAGAAAAGAAAAGGGTATTAGATTTAGTAGTAGTAAATGAATAGAAAGTACTGGTGGTACTTATGAGAGGCGGTGATGGATGGTATTAAATGAGAGTATAGAAAATACAGTTGAAATGAATTGAATGGGGATTGAAATGAGGAAGAAGAAGGAGAAAAGGTGTTAGTTGAATGCATGGCCTTTTATATGGGTCTGATCAGGATGGATAGCATCTTTAATACTTACTTCTTCTACCTCTACCTCTACCAAGCTGGATATATATCAAGATTCAAGAAAGAGAGAGAGAGAGAGTATGTAATAACTCCAACTTCCCTCAATTGGGTCACACTCTCAATCAATAGCAAACCAACTCCATTAAAGCCTCTCAACACCTTCTTCACCTATGAATACAATTATTAACCACATAAACACTCAACTATTAATTAAACCCAATCAATACCCTCTTCTTCTTCTTCTTCTTCTTCTTCTTCTTCTTCTTCTTCTTCTTCTTCTTCTTGTGTATTATTAGTGTATTCTACATGTATTTATACATAGAGCTTTTAAAGCTCTCCTCAGCAACTGCAATGGGTACTTGTCACTAACTCCCCACCCCAACTTCCCATGAGCTAACCATTAATGTCTCTCTAACCTCCACTCCTCTCCTTTCTTCTCTCTAGTTTACTTATTACATTGTACTATAAAATGAATCCATTTACTTCATCTTTACTTCTTGTCCCAAATCTTGTACCACGTTGTGAGATTGCCCATGACTATTGTACACTTATTCATTCGGATCATTTACAAACAAGTCCCAATATTTTGTCACATTTGTATCAAAATTCAGTTAATTTAGTTTTGTTTTGATTTCTATTCTTGTTTACAAGCCACCTCAATGGGAATGAGCGCTAGAGTGATGTATGAAAATGAGAATAGTCACGAGGATACAGATTTTTTTGCATCCTTCTTTCGTTTTCATACAAAAACTATTCAAACACAACTCTAATTTCAATAAGAAAAGCAATTCAATGTCTCATTAATTAGCCTTGAAAAAGGGTAGCCACTCGATAATTTTTCCCTACCATGCATGCCTCCATATACATATATATACTATCAAATACGTTCATAAATTCAAGTTGGTTGAATTAAAAGTCAAGTTTTTGAAAACAAAGAGATGATATATATATGCTTTGACCAGTCGCCGGTGGCATTTTCACTGACCGAATTAATTTGAAATACGATTACTTTTATTGCCCGAACTGAGAAAACGAGGGGAAATCGTATTCACTTAGAAGGGGAAGGAGAAATTTACTACGTGGTAGTGTAAGTGTTTGAGGGCACCAACCAAATATAATCTAGCTGAAACTCACCCTTTTAATAGATTCAACTCTTGAATGTCATAAATACGCGTATACCAGTTTCATAGTCACTACGTTGTCCAAAACATCGGTGGCAAATTGATAAAAATATATTTTTAGTATTTCCGTAAGATATCCAAAAACGAATGATCAAATTTTTTTTAGTGACAAATTATAACTAATTTATTATAAATGATCGCGTACATAATTTGTGGTGGGCCTCATGATACATATTAGACATTATTTTGATTTAAAATGAGTATGATAGAATTAATAGTGTATAATACATCCGTAATGTAGATTAACATTCGTTTAACCTTACAAAGATTGGATGTGATTACATGTTGACACATCTAACCACTTTTCCTCCAGTAATTAAAGTGTTAACAAAAAGTGTTTAGATTGGCCTCGGTATCAAAAATAAATAAATAGCACAGTAAACTCATCGGTCATCGCCACCGTTGGGGGATGAGTTTCCAGGCTCGCTCTCCTGTCTCTTCTCTGTCCCCCGCCGGTCTAAGTT
>JAYMSW010002000.1:0-14752 GCA_036897725.1 Erodium texanum | reverse complement strand
AGAATAGACGACAGGTCCATTCTTAATTTGAGATACTGATAAGGTGCATTTTTTATTTATTCAATGCTAGGCATAATGAGTATAAGGATCTCAAAAACATTTCTTTTCTTCCTATGAACTTTGTTTAAGGTGTATTAAGTTTCATAGTGGATGTTTTAAGCTAAGCAGGGAAATGGAGACTTCATTTCACTTAGGTTGATTAAGGCCAGAAGCAAACCTACGTCAAAAGAAAATTTCTTTGAAAAACAATGAAGGCTCCTATTCTGTCTTTCGTTGTTAAACTACAAAGGCTCCTATTCTGTCTCTCGTCTTTTCTATCATGCACAAGAAAAATGAAGAGACGTCAAATTCATAAAGTGAAGTTTAATTGCCAACTTTCCAATTATTTTTCTTATGTATGTCATTTTCATTTGCCTTGTGGTGCAAAGAACACGGAGAGTTAATCGAAAACATATAAAGTAATATAGTCTTACAATTGCAGATAAACAACAACATGCAATTAACTACGCACATAACCAATGATTTAACCAGCAATAAGTGGTACTACATGAGACAATTGCATGCCTTAAGAGTAGAGAGTCAACCAATGAAAACCATATATTGTCAAACAATGTACCTGTACAATTAAATATGCTTCGACCATTAGCCTCACTACAACCACTAACCTGTTTAGTTCTTGCTACTAGTTTTTGCAACACCCCGCTCCCATACTTTAAACAAACACATAACCCCATAATTATGAATCTGGGATTTGAATGTGGCTCAACCGACTAAACCTAATGGAATTCCATAATCATGTGAAACAAATCATATTCACTAGCCTCTATACATTTGTTTCCATCATAGTAATTCCTAAGACTTGTACTAATTACTCAACTCAAAACCCTAAGATGTACACTAATTGCTCAACTCGAAATCCTAAGATTTACCCTCAAAACTCAAAACCCTAACTATTCATGCTTCACATAACTGTAGAAACCCAAAACAACATACCTGGGCTTCGCATGTCCGTCGGAGCACTCTTCGCCGCCGACGAGCTCATCCACAGGCCACGAGCAGTCTGCTTTAGGTTTCAATTCGAAATGGAGTGAGAAGGGGATCAGGGAAGAAGCGAGTGTGGTGAAGTGTGTGGCTTTGTTTATTTGCTATTAATGAGGGGTATAATAGTCTTTATATTATTGAGGGCAAAATAGACTTTTCCAGAGTAAATGGGTAAAACAGACATTTCAAGTGATTATGTTACGAATTCTTAACAGACGACGGTGGACAATATATTGGGTAGCCCGTAACATGTTCTGAAACATTGGACATTTTAAGGTTCGTGTCCAATTCTTGTGGACAGTTTTCCGTAATTACCCCGCGTCGGGTGGGCGTTTTAGTATGTTTACATTCTTGACTTTTGAGAATTCAATTAATAGAAACTCTTATTATCCGGGTTTTGACTGAGAGCTATTAATCAATCATCTGTTGCATGTTGATTGAATTCACACGGTGATGTTGAATAAAGAGTGCCCCTAATTGGATAGTGAATTGGGGACCATTACCTATAATATATCTCCATTTCCATTGGGGTGGACCATAGCATAAGGCAGGCATATGGGTGAGTGTTGAAATGGTAGATGAGTCGGAGGTGATTTATGGATAAAATTATATAGGAACTGGACCATTCTCTCTAGCTACGTAAACACATTCACACGCTGGGCTTTACTTGCGGAGAAACAAGTACCATGGAGGACCAAACAATATATATATAATGAGTCATTTTCAAGCCCATATGGGGGCACAATGCTTTGGCCTCATCTTTTTCCTTTTGTATTAAACATACCATTGATAACTCGTTTTAAACAAACACGTTTGATCAGTATTGGAAATACGAATATACGTAAGATTAATAGGTAGAAAAAGAAATATTTATTTTAAGATGAAAGAGTTATTTTTTTCAAATATTTGTTTAGTACTGTAAATGGTACCATATAAATAATTAAAAGAATTGGTAGATAATACATGTCATTAGTCAAACTGCAGCTTTAATGTCATCTTGTCATGGTCAAAGGACAATTGAACATTAATTTTGTTGTGTTAGGATAAACATAAATTTCAAAACCAAGCCATATGACAATGAGATTCAGTATCCTAACATTAATACCTCTTTCTAATAAGATACTACAAGTTAATTGAAGTGTTTTAGTTGGTCAAAAACAGCATAATGTAGATAATATCTGGATGGGTTTGGGATAATCTGTTGCACATGTTCTTTTGGTTTGCCAATTGCATATAATTTCAAATTAAATCTTATACGTACTTAACTGATTAATTATTTCATTAATTTCCTATGTGTAACTATAATTGGGTAGTCCATGTGGTCTCATGTGTATCTACATAGAGTCAAACTTAGCATCTAATATTAATAGTCAATTGGTCATGTTCTAGTAATATAGTTTCTTCTTTTAAACCTAAATGGGTCATGTTCTTGCAATTTTTTTTCTAAAATTATTATAATTGCTTTTTTGTTTTTGTTTTAAGTTTATTAAGGTCCATGAACTTTTAAGAGCATTAACATGAACTTCCTATCTAATATGAATATGTGAGTGAATCAATTGTAAGATAATTAAAAGTCATGATCATTATTGCACATGATATTTTTACTTGGATTCGTTATACTTAAGTTAATCATGGTTCAACTAAACAGAATTACAAAAACCAGAACAATACCAACAAATGTTAAGCTAACAAAAACTCAAACAATACACAATATTTTCAATTTTGAACAATTCCTCAATGAAAATGCGTACTAAGCCACATTTTATTCAATGTTATTTAACTTATTACTAAATTAATATGATTTCTGTCAACAAGACTTAATATTTGATGCATTCAAAATTAATTTTTTGAGATCGAGATTTAGTTATCAAATATATATTTTATAATGTATTTTCACAGAAAATTAACATGACTTAAGACAACAAAAACCCTAACCTTACTCTTTGTCAGTTTACGATATATATTATATTTAAATGACATTTGCCTACACCCTTATATGGTATCAAAGATCCTAAACTAAATTGTGGTCACATAAAATAATGAGATATTAGTTAAATTGTCAAGTCAATATGGGAACATAATCCTAATGTATAGAGAATTCGAATTCAAGCATGTTTAATTATTAATTTAAATTACTTAATAATAAATTAAAGAAGGCATAGCTAGTAATGTGGAACATGGTTTGCGTTGAAACTGAATGAGCCAAAAACAAAAATAGTTGACTAAATTTCACATGAGGTCATAGAACTGATCAAACTATATATAGTAGTATATAGTGAAGTGCTTGGTGAGTTGACCTTCCTGATTGGGAAACTTGTGTGGTTTTGACTCATTTAAGTCCTAATCACAAACCACACTAGCTGCTTAATTAATCACTACTTGTTAATAATAATCATTTGAATCTTGAGCCGCTCAGATCGATTGAAGTGGAACATAATCACCGGCCTTAGATATTATTGACCTCTCATATGTATTTCAACTCTTTTTTTAACAATATTTCAACTCCTATTAATAATATAAAGCTTCCCCTTTTTTCTATTATCTAAAAATAAATCTTAAATTATTTTTATTTTTGTATACATAAAATAAAATAAAAACAGTATCGAATTTAAATTTTATTAACATCTCGAGTGAAATTTTACAATTTTAAAAATTAAACTTATTAAATAAATATATCTCTTACTTTTCTACATGTCTTTTATTTTATTTTATTTAGTAAGACTCGTATTTATATTCACTAAAAAAATCACATCTAATTTTTTTTTTAAATTTGTATCCGAGTAATTCATTAAGTATCAGGACCAAGTCGGTGTCGGCCAAAAGAGACAGAAACTCTAACGGGACATATGACCTTGACTAAATAGGTCACGTACCAGATATGATCGCCCTAATTAAAATAGGAACTACTGCCTATGGATAAGACCCCATGTCGAGCATATGAGCCTACAACAACCCATTTACAACGTTAGAACTACCATAGCCTAAGCTAAACATGCACAAAAGCCCCATTAGGAACTGAATCTCCGTGTCCGCCCAGCCCACGGCGTTTCCCCCCCTTAGCAACTCAAACCTCTTGGCGGGGTTGTTTACCAACCCTCGCCATACCAATATCACTGTCCGCCATATCAGCTTCCTTGGCTTCCTTTGCGACCTCAGGAACTCCCACCTTCCTCTTCCCCAGAACTATCCCAGAGACATTTTCTAACCCCACCTCGTTAACTTGTTCCCATGCTAAGGCCTTGAAACAACGAAAAGATTTTGGGATCTCCTAAATCCTCCCCAGATCCTGTGTTTGACCAAGAGAGTCACTCCTTAACAACAATGGTAGGATTCCCGGAGACCCCACAGCCCTCTGACCATGCACATCTATTCCTGTCAATCCCCTAATGGCCTCTTAGAAATTGGACTCTCTTGTATACCCCATGCCCCTTCAGCATGAACTTTAGGTCTCCCACCCCCAATGTCAAACTGGGCTCGTTTGATGAGCGAGCCCACTTGAACTTGCACCTATATCTGCACAGTCATTCGCAATGTGGCCAATAATACCACAATTAAAGCAAAATACAGGAAGACGCTCATACCTGCATGGCACCCATAAGGTTCATCCTGCACCCCCCAACCGAATGTGGACTCCTCTCGGTAAGGGTTTGGTGATATCCAAATTCACCCTAATTCGCATAACACTCCCCAACAGCGGCCCTGATCATCATAATCCACCTTCACTGTCTGCCTAATGTGGTTCCCAATTATCTCCCCCACTTTTTCGGTCATGCCCCTTAAAGGGAGCTCCGAGTATTGTACCCAAAACTGAGTACTGGAGAAGGATAACGATCTCACATCCACCTTGGGATTCAAGCATTGCAACACAATTAGAGATCAATGAAACGGCCAAGGTTCCATGTCCATTATACGTTGCCTCTGTCGATTTGTAGGGAAAAAGAAACCAAACAAATTATACCCCATTGGACAAAGCACCAGGTCAGGAACTCTCCATGCTTTAGTCATTATCTCCGTGAACGCCTTATGGTTGATCGTTCCCGTGGACATCATTTTCCCGATCATACCAACCCTAAACTTCTGATCATCCTCCATCAGACCCTTCTCGCCTACCTCCAACACCAGCTCCTCCTTTCTCCCCAAAGACACTGCCGATAGTTGTCCTGCTATCTGATCTAGCCCATCACCAATCGAAACCTCCAACGAGGCTTCGAGATTACTACCATCAGGCAAACTAGGGTCATCCTGACGAGAGCCGATCCCCAGTACCTCAGTTCCCCTTGGCAGTTGCAGTCGAGTCAACCCACCAGACTTCGGAGTCGGCCAGGTCGTACCGTCCTTACCGGAGGAACTAGTCCTTGCCGTCACGCTACCGGGGAGCCCACCAATCCATGTCATCACGCTACCCCCAGTGCTCACACTTTTCCCGAGCAGCGCGGAGTCGGCCCCACTGCTCGCCGCAACGATGACTGCCGTGTTGTTGATCGTCATGCCGTTGTTCGTTATGGTGCTAGTTGCCTGAGTAGCCAAACCCATCAACGATTTCGCCGCCATCGTCGTGCTCAGACGTCCAGCGACGCTCCCATGCGTAGCCGCCGGCCGATCCTTCATTTTGTTCCTCCCCGGCTTCATGGAACCACCAACCATGCATGCTAAGAATCTCATCTCTGACACCACACCCGACCCTATGTTGACGTCGCCTTTCACCACATGATGACCTTGGTTCTTCGAAAAAAAGAACGTTGCTGTTCACAGAGCCTATAGACCCTAACTTTCGCGAGAGCAGAAAGTAGAATTACATTTGATTTAATTTTTGAGAAAATAAATAAATAATCAAGGTGGAGGATTAGTTTGGATTATGTTAGCTTCATTCAAACGGTTTTACCGACCTCATCAACCGAATATGGGAAAATGTAGCCGTTGGGTATTGCAAAGTTTCCCTTTTTAATAATCAAATCAATTTTCATTAATCATAATTAACTATTCACGTACCATGTTCCTTAAGTTTGACCATTAATTCTTGGCACAACCCATGCCTAACGGAATATATATATATATTTTATGTCATTATTAAATGGTGGAAATAATTATTTTGTAGTATTGTTGAAGTTATGGGCTATTTTAGTAATTCCAAGATCACAACTAATTAGAAGTCATAGATTATGTTTTCGTCGTTTAGTGGTTTGAGTTTGAGTGCTTGGGATGCAAGTATAATCAATGTATTACTCTTCTTTAAATATATATTTTACTTAATTAATTATTAAGAGGGAAAAAAAGTTTTCTGACAACTTGCATCCAAAGCCGACGATCAAATGCAAATTTGGTAGAGATATATGTTGAATATATATAGTGTCTGACATAATATTTAGGAAAAAACAAACATTTTTTTTTATTAAATTATCTAACTTGTTCAACTCCCATATATAAAACTTATAAAAACAAAATTTTGTAATCCCTTCATTTATATCTACATATATATAGTTGAGGTTATAATTGAGAACGATTTATATGTAACCGACCAACCTTCAAAATGATCAGGTTCATTTCTCTCACTTCTGATCCAAACAATAATCAATAAAAGAATGCAACATTTGGTTAGTTATATCTCTATGACAACACAAGTTTCATTTAATGCACGAAACAAATATTACTGTATAAATACATATTGGTACCAATGATTCTGACTAAGATTTGATGTTCTTGTATATATGAGAACAAATCCAAACACATGACAGAAAATATTCCAACTAGAATTAATTTAATCAGTGGAGACTTTTAGCAAAGCCACATGAAATGCAACAAGCAAGAGGGTTTGGAAATGAAGATCTTCAGAATATTTCCATTGTGGAGCATATAATTAGATTTCTAGAGATTTAATTAATTTGTATTTTTTTTTATATTGGTTGGCTTATCTACTTTTATCATCCAAAAGTTCCCATGTCATGTTGGCATGTGAACCCATTCCCTCCTCCCTTTGAAATTAATTTTAAAAATAATTATTTGCAGAGGGACCAATTAATTGATTATAAATGTTCTCAAATTTCCTTCTCTTTTACAATATTTTATCATGCATATTTGTTAATTAGGTAGAAGATCAAACCTCAAAATATTCTATTTGAATGTAGTTTTGTTTTATTTTAGTGATTTAGAATCTGGTCACCAAATTAGCAGTTAATAAGGTAGTTTAGCGGGTCATTACTCTAGGAGCATCATTTGCCTGTTTCCATCTCAATTGTTTCATAAAAATTTGTAGTGTATATATATATTGTAAATAGTTAGTTTATTTTAGTGTATAATACAATAATAACATATTTTAATGTGATAAAATCATAGATTATTATATTTTAAATCGATGTAAAATTTCTTATCGTAAACATAGTTAGAAATGCATAATCTACAAAACTTTGAATAACATTCTTCCTTGCATCCTTAATGTTGGTGTTCGGAAAATAATCAACAATAATACATATCATTATTTTACGTCGATATCTATCATTAACTCCATTGTTCTTACTATCACCATAATTTGGATGACGAGGTTGAAGTTTTGCAATACAGTGGGTTCAATCAAGACCGCAGATTTGTGGGGGGTTTGGTGATGTGGTGGCTATTTATATTTAATATAGAGGATTTATATTATCTTTAAAACAAAAGTCGGATTCAATAATGATAAAGTATATTAAATACTAAGGTTGTGGGTGTAATGAGTATATATATATGTATATAGTTTATACCGCCTCTTGCAATCTTATGGGCCCTTTGTTAATCATGAGTTGAACCTAACAAACATTTGTTTACGATTTTTAGCTCAATTTAATCAAATGATTTGTAATTCAACAATTGAAGTTTGCAAATGAAATTTCTACCAAACCTCTTGTGGGTAAAATAGCAAAAAAACTATATGTATAATATCTTAATTAGTGTCTTTAAATAGTTGAATCTGTGATGAAATAATTTTTAAATCTACACCCTAAATTTATCAAAATATATTTGAAGTAAGAATATTCGCTAGATTTCTGGCCTCTATATACGTTTAAAAACATACCTAATGTCATGTAACTTTTGAGTCAAATCATATCTATTATTCTTTTGTAACATAAGTGGAAGGTAAAATCTGATGACTAGTTTAAGAGGTTTATATCCTAAAAAATCATATGTTTTAGATAGTGCTACACATATATTGATCTTAATTAACATACACTATGAGGTGTAATTATTAAAAGGATGGCTTTTGTCCCATGCCCACATTGCTAGAGTTATCTTTTTTCCCTTGCTTAGAGAAGTTGGCTACTTAGAACTAAGCTATCCATCTAGATTACCATCCTCATTAGTGGATTAATTATCTTGTCTTTTTCTCCAACTTCATCATTCACAGAGAAATTTATTAGGGTTATTTTATTAAACAATATTTTTAGATATTTTAACTGCCAAATAGACTTTATGTCTATTAAAACTAGTTTGATTATTTATAAAAAAAATAAAAATAAAAACTAGTTTGATTATTCGAAACAAATAAAATTAAAAACAAATATTTGATTTCATATTGTGACCACTCGTTAGATTAGAGACTAAGTTTATTATATATTAGGATTAGTTATTAATTGACCCACCACTAATTTATAAGACTGCACCTTTTGTTGCATTTCTCGCAATCATCTTAGTTAATTGCTTCATTGCAAGCATACCATCCTAAAAGTAGAAATCTTCCAAGCTGGCTGTGGTGCATGGCAAGGCCTGTCTTATACCTTAATAGATATTGAAGAAAAGCATGTATCTCCATTTGATCATGCAAATATTTATGAGATATAGTGTGTTTGTAACTTTTATAGATACTTTATGGATTTTTTTTTTATTGAAGATCAAAGTTTATTTATTCAACTGGCCAAACATTTTATTTTAGGTCTACGAGATTAGGACAGTATTTTTGTATATAATTATGTTTTGAATTATCTCATGGTATATTTGATGTACTAATTGTAGTTGTTAGTATTAGAGTTTTTTTTAATATTCATTAATGTCTTTCTATTTTGTAGAACGCAAATTATGCTCTAGTATGCACTAAGCACAAGAGTATATAATTTCAATATAATATGTGATTACTCAATAATATATATGCAACCTTTCAAAAAAGGATTTTATTGTATTTGTTAGTGATATGTTCTAAATTAATTATATATTGATATTATCATTTATTATTAGAAAATGATACTTTTCCTATCACCTTACGTTTTAATATCTGTTTAAATAATTAATTCGGGTTAAAATCATCAAGTATGTAATTAGATAATAAAACAATAAAACATATACATTAAATGAGTTATGTTTAAATATCTTTAACTTTAACCGTAGAATAAGGCTAGCATGATGTTGACATATAACTATGTATATGAAATATTAAGTTAAACTATCGATATTATTTGGAAAAATAATATTGGATGACACATTATGAAAATATTACGTGATATTGTCGTATGAACATCCAAAGTGGAGGACAGACTGTCACAATATGTTATTTCTGCTATGTGGAGAGAGAAATAAGAAGAGGCCAAGATGTCCACATTGGAAGAAGCTCCCACAATATGTTAATTATTTTACTTTCCTGAATTTATTTAATTAATAAATTAATATGACTCAAAATATGATTATATATCATAGTAATTAATTAATTAAAAATATAATTTCATTGCAATAATCTTGAAATCACACAAAACCAAGACCAACAATATTGGAAAAATATTTCTTGCCCAAATAACATAAATTACTACAATGAATAACTTTGAAATTACGTCAATCAAAATAAACAACACTGCAGATTTATGGTTTTGTGACATAACCAAAACTACTAAAATAAATTATTGAAATTAGATTTTCTTTTCATCTCGACTCATCTTCTTCTTCAACATCTTCTACATCTGTATAATAATTTTCTTCATAATCTTCTTTCTCCAGTATAGGGGTATCTTCCCCCACATTCTTCTTCATCTGAAGACTCTTATTCTTCAGGGTACGGATCATGAGGAAGTTTAATATAAGGTTCCAGAACTCTCTACAAATAAAATTCGGATGCATTATATCAGTTATCGCTATTATATTTTAAACCTAAGTGGTATTTAGGGGTCAACCATATATTCGTCGTTCAACATTATTATTGATTTTGTATGAGGAAGATGGTCGAAATGGTAACGAAGTGTGTCTATATGTACACATAGCCTGGTACTTCATTAAACAAGGGGGATTGAAGAAAACTAGTGGCTTGTGGTCTCTAACGACTATTTTTAATAGTTGTGGCAGGTAACTGTTAGCTCGTGAAACGTAAAAACATAAATTCATCAGGATAACTTAGACATTACACAAAACATACTCATTAAAATACGTGAATAGTAAAAGAAATTACATAAAACAGACCCAGTTCACGAATTTCGCAATTGTGGAGTTCAAAATTCCCCTGAAATCAAGATGCAACCCTTAGTGAATGTCTGATCCACGAACTCTTTTACGCCTCTATAGTTGATTCGTTCGTCCTCAACTATGATGTTATGGAGAATGATGCAGGTCTGCATGATGAGTGGAAGGGTTACCGCACATATGAGATGGTTAGAAAATAATGTGCCAACGAGCATGAAGAACTTCGAACGCTCGCTCCACATCCTTCCTCATAGCTTCTTGATGTCGGGAAAATGTTTTATCCCTCTGGATCAATGGGCAGGGTATCATTTTGACAAACATAGCTCACTCAGGATAAATGCTGTCAGTTAAATAGTAAGGATGTTTGCAGACAATACCATTTATTGCGTACTCCATAATAGGTTGATGACCTTGTAGAACATGATTGAACAGTGTTGAGTCATTCAACACGTTGATGTCATTGTTCGACTCGATAGTACTGAAGAAAGCATGTCATATCCATAGGCCACGTGGAGCTACAACTTCGAGCATGATGGCCGGGAAACCATGATCTCCCCGTGTGAATAGCCCTTTCTATGCCGTCGGACAACTTTTTCACTATTAGTGCATGCAGTTAAGGCTTCCAATCATGCACGAGAAGCCGCATCTCTCATCAATGCATAACAAACACCTCATGTCATGAGCATTGGGCTGTCTGCTATACTGTTGGCCAAATACCTCGATCAGGGTTGTGAAAAACTTTCGTACTGAATTATGGAGGTTGAACCCATTCACAATGTTTCATCAAGAGAGTCCGTAGAGAAACCATACACTAGCATCTGAATTGCATCAACTCATTTCTGGTGTGGAGTGAAGCCAAGCACACCACGACAATCCCGCTTTTGAACAAAATAATAGTCATACTGGACAATGTTGGACATAACACACTAAAAAAAAAGATTATTCCATCCGAAATAGATCTGTACCGTAAATGGTCCCTTCGACCAAGTAATCATTTATAAGTCGCTTGTGGTCGTCTAAACAACCTCAAACCATATATCTTTGGGAACACAAGTTCAGCATCGTCTTGTAACGGAGTCATGATGTTGCAATTCATGTCTTCCATCAATTCTTAACGCCATTACTCATATGCAATCAGATCTATTACAACGATTTTTTTTTTTTGAGAAAACAATAAGGAGAGAATTCAATTTTTAGAATTGGAAATGGGGTGTGAAGAGTGTTGTGAAAGGTAGGTATTTGTAGATTTTCGTAAAAATTTCTTAACATTTTAAAATCGTTTGTTAGAGGGAATTTAAATTTTTGTCTTCGGGAAATAACCATTGGAGCAAAATGGTTGATTTTTTCTTTTGAAAAGCAGCACCACATGTTATGTCTATGTCGTCTGCCCGTGAGAAGCGGCCAGCCATTCTGAAATATTTTAGTCTCTGAACAAATCGACCAACATAAAGCAACTGATCACCCACAGTTATGCAACTTGTCGCACTGTTGCCTCTAGGTCAGATTCGTTCGACCCTCGACAGCTCATTCTAGGTTCTCTAAGTATTTTCATTATCATAATATTGATTTAACCTTTTATTTTGAAATTCTCATAAATCACCGTCTCGAGTCAAGTTACAAAACAACAGAAAATATAATTCTATTCGATCTTCTTTATTAGTTAATCGAGTTACATAAAATCAATTTGAATCTTATGTAATAAATTTTCTTTCTGTTTTGTTATGCTCGTTAAAGCCCAGTAACGTTTTGCTACAACTACACTGAAGCTGTAAAGTTTATTTTGAAAAAAAATGTTTTGTTTTTAAAATTAGGGATAATGGAAAAAAGTTACTAGGTACTTTGAAGTTGTGGCAGGTTGCTACCGTGAACTTTAATCTATGGCAGGTTGACACCGTATACTTATTTTTAGGTGCACCGTTAGTTACGAAGTTAAAAAGAAAATGAAAATGTTAAGGCACGACCCACCTAAAAGCTTGAACTTATAGGTGAATATCCAGACTTGTTATATATGCTGGTATTATAACTAACATCTATTCGATGTGGTACTCTAAACTGGTATTAAGCGTCAGACTTGTCACGTGGACCGTGACACTTTGGGCCAAACTTTTGATGGCATAGAGGGGTGTAGATGAAGGACAACCAGGCTCTGATACCATGTTAAGGCCCGACTTACCTAAAAACTCAAACTTATAGGTGAAGGTCCAGACTTGTTATATATGTTGGTGTTGTAACTAACATCTATTCGATGTAGTTTTTTTTTTATCAGAAAGAAGGGAATTGCAATATCGCAAGTATGGGGATTGGAACCAATGACGTTATTACATCTATTCGATGTAGTACTCTAACAAAAAAACCTTATTACCCCAAAAGAGCTGCCACAACTCAAAAGTACATAGTAACTTTATGCAATTATCCCATGAGTGTATTAAAAAATGCATGACAAGTTAAAAATTATTGCATGAATGTGTGTTGGATTGATCAATGATTAATTTGATGAATGTGTATTGAATTAAATGATGATTAATTGGATTGAATCACGAGTTTTAAATGTATTTGGATTGAAACATACAAATTAAAGATAGAACACAAGCTAAAAATTGAAGAACAAAGGTATTTTGGAATTTTGAAAATTATCAAGATCATATGTTTCTTACATGTCACTTAAAGTGATATTTTCTGTTTGTTTAAACAGAATTTATCTAACAGTACACGTACAAATAAGTATACAGTATAAACCCATCACTGATCAAAATTTACGATAACAATCTGACACAACTGCAAAATACACAATAACTTTCTAAAATTAAAGTAAAAAGAGAGAAGTCAAGAATTGACTCATATATGTATATATATGGTCGTATCTTGTTGCTATTGTTGGTTAGGTTTGAAGATTGTCGCCATATATTGTTGAAATTTAATTTCCATCTGTGATCACTATATATTTTTCATTCATTAGGGTTCTTATGTTTCTCTCATTCTGAATCGATAAATGTGTTTTCGAAATCATGATTCATGATCCTGGTATAGTGTATGAAAGTTGAAAAGAAGATACTCCCACTAATTCTAAAGCCCCTTTTTGTTATGTTTTTAAAATAACATCATGGTAGGTACTAATATGGTTTATATATTAGGGACCAAACTAATTATTGATACCTCGATAAAATCAGTAAAAATTAGCTATCCATATTTGTTATTTATTTTAGCACGTCAAAGTTTCATATTTAAAATCACTTTTTTATGATTCAATTATTATTAAGATAGTTATTAAAATGTTTATTTATTCACCAAATCATCCGAACCGTTATGAGTTTAATAATACCAAATTACCAATAGTGTTTATATTTATGCACTTCATGACAACCTTAACCTAGTTAGCTAGTTCATACAAGTTTAATTAAATTGGAAAAGTAATCAACTATGATAATAAAAAAAAATGTAAATTTTATTTTATTACTTCGGTACGTTTACACGTTTCCTAAGTTGGGCACTACAAAAATTAACATCAACCTTTTTACTCTTAGATGATACTAATATTTTGATTATCAAAATTCAAAAGTACCAACCCGGTCACACTCAAAATATAGCTTTTGAGAATTTATTAATAGAGAAATTGCAAAAAAAGAAAGTAGATCATATAGTTTATAAACTTTGCAAGTTTGTGCCTTACACAAAAAAAAAAATATATTTGTATTTTGTAGTTCTTTGGTTCCTGTTTATGGCGCCGTTGGTTAAATCTAGTAGAAAATGTTATTTATTTGAGCACGTAAGAATATGGAATTTTTCTGTAATGACGAATTTGGCATTAGTCTTCACTGTATCTAGTTTGTTCCGGTGGTCGAAATACCATTGTTGCAAGAGGCAGAAATATACGGAGAAGTTGAGACCATTTCGTCATTACTAGACAATTTCGTCTCCTATGTCTATCGCATATTCAAATACATAATTGATAGTACCATAAATAAGAATTTAACAACCATACTAAACAAATATTTTTCTTTTTCTGAAGATACCTAACAAATATGATAACCGATGTATAAAGTTTTTAATTATACAGTCATTTATATATATATATATTTATTAATTAACATAATTATTAATCTAGATTCAAACCCCAAAAGTGTACTGCATAATTTTCAGAATCAATAAAAACTATCTCTAGGATTAAAATGGTAGACAACTGTGGGACCGCCACGTGGATTTAACGAGGTGTTGGTGGACCTAAAACAGCTCCGGCGAGTCGCAATCCTCATGGGCCCAGAGTCGGCACGTGAGCTCGTCACGGCTGTCCTAGTCAGCAACCCTCTCTTTG
>JAYMSW010001999.1:0-14754 GCA_036897725.1 Erodium texanum | reverse complement strand
CAGACCCTACCTAATACAATGTGCTTGATCATGGACAGGTCTGGGATGCTAACTTGGTAGTTAGTTGTCTCGAACTTGCGCCCGACGAATCACCACCAAATGTTTTCCAATCAATTAATATTATTGTTTAACCTCTTCTATACATCCATGGTCGACTGAAGTCTCCACCTGTGGCTATCCCTTACTAAATGCGGTTAGCTCTCACAAGTCATCCCTCTCGCCCTGTAGATACCTAACCGTCAAGTTCCCAAAAGTGTCTAGAATTCCTTGCTGGCGATACATGCAATGCCCCATTGTTGTGTTTGCCGGCCTACTCCTTCCTATATTAAAACACGACTTGCGCCACAATCACCGCGCCCTTCCACCGTTCTCATACACTTCGATCCATTTAAACAACCCTTCTACTAACGTCTTGTACATTTGTAGATAACTAGATTAGGTGGTGACAACCCAAGTCTAGGATACCGCAACATACTATCCTTCACTCGTCTCCCTATGGGATCGACTAGTACTTTTACCGTTAAAGTATACTACTTGTATGACCATATCGGTTCTGTGCGAGGAACCGTCAGAATATGAGCCCTTACGTGGACACGATTCAATCCAATGAATCTCAGGACCCAAAGTAAGATGTTGCCTGAGGGTGAGCCGACGGGTCTCGGTCCGAACATCTCCTCTCAACAAAGCCTGGGAAGAGAGGATTTCAAAATTCTGAAAGGAGAGGATGTCCACCTAAGATTGTTTAGGATTCTCCTTTTATATAATTATAGATATCAAGAAGATTTGATTTAGTAATATGAGTTTAGGTCATTGTATAGGTTTTTTTTGGGCTTGTTCATAAATGTCCATACTTTTGGATTATGCATTTTTGGACCAGATCCATCTATAATTCGATTGATCGGATTTTACCTAATATATTGATCCAATGTGCAAATATTAGATAGGATTTTTCAAAACCTGTAAATATATGTTCGAATCCAAGTACGCAGGAGTCGGATTGGATATCCATCATTGCACACACCCTAGCTCTCATAATCCATTATAAGAGGAAGTCCTACGGTTGGCGCCAGATCATTGTTAGAGAGATAGCGCCGACGCTAACGCGAGTGAAAAAGGTTGACATCGATAATCGGTCTTCCGTGGGAAGTCGATGACAGTGGTGTGGAATCCGAGATCCCCATAGATGTGTCCTTGTGACGCAACAACGACCGATCAAATTTTGTATTTAATTTTAAAACTAATTCTTAGGGTTTCGGTGCTACATCCCCGACCTATATATACCCTCTCATCCCCGATCCTTTGCACACCATCCCGACCTCTGAAACCCTTCTTGATCCCCGACCCCTCATCCTCGACCTCTCGCCTTCATCCCCGACCACCGAAATGGCAATTGTAGAATGTCCATGGACATGAAAGAGGAGACCCGCCTGATATTAGCGTGATTATAACATTCAACATACGAAGGGCAATCTGGACCGAGCGCCAATACAAGGACCACTAGAACTGGTGGAACGTCTGGGTGAGGGACTACGAGGACATCTTTGTCTGGGTAAGGGCGACTGTGGACCTCGAGACGATCACTCCAGCGGAGCTCGAGGAGATGACGGATCACGCTACATCCGCCGCTTCACGAAATTTTTTTGGTAGTCACTCATTCGGACCAACCCAAAATGGGTACGCCGCTACCAGGGACAGTGATCTGTTTTTTTTTAAATTTTTATGCTTCAGTGTATCTTTTTATTTTCGAGCATTTGTTTTTTCTTGTATTTGTTTTTCTTAATGTATTTGTTTTTATTTTCGTGTATTTTATTTTGTGTTAAATAAAAATAATAATGACAAAATTATTCTGGTGTCGGGGAGACGATGCCAACGGTCTTGTTTTCCTGCTGACGCCAACGCTTGTAAGCTTCATGACCATATCGCGTCTGACATATCGACGTTAGCATCAACAACCCGATTGTGTTGCTTTAACAACTGGCCTCATAATGTCGCTCGATGCATTGTAATATAAGTCAACCCTTAATAATAAGCTCATGAACGAATTGTTTCCTTAACACTTTATATACAGTATACCCAAACGTGGAACTGATATTTATATGTCATGAACACCTAATAATTGAGACGGATTAGGTTGAGACCTTAAAGAGGGTCGAGAAGGCTGATCTCTATTCCCTTGTAGGGATCCCTCATTGTTTAAGGGAAGATAACCTATGCGTGGACTCTTCGGCTTGTCTAAAATGGACGAGGTGGTTGCTATCCACTAGTTTCGACCTCATCTCTTCTCTGTCCGGAACAAAAATAACTTTCACCGTAATCAGTGGATTGGGCTACGATATTGTTCTGGGCTCTTCTCCAAGTAAAGCCCATCTCATGAGTACTGAGTTTCACATTAACGTATCAAATTTTCTCCTCAACTTAAACCTTTATCGGCAACAAACATTTGGCAGACAACAAAACAGGTAAAGAGGAAAGAAAAGCAAGTTGAAACAAAAGAGACAATCATTCGGGTGTCTCTCGCTTCGCTGGCTACAATAATGTTGGTGAATACATTTTTGTATTTATATATTTCAACCATGTGATGTTATTTTTTTAATACATTTTAAAGATATTCTGTCGTGGAAAAGTCATAGGAGTCTTAACAGATTTAATTTGATATTTGACTTGTAAATGGAATTGTTCAATAATGAATATGGTATTATGTGGCTATTTAAGTAAACCGGTCAATAAGAATAAATAGTTAATTTAAGTTGGTAGATTGTGTCAACGGGCATATCTTAATCTCAATCTAGCTATAACTCTCACCTACTTAACCTCAAATGTAAATGCTGAAAGCGACCCCGCCTCCGTCAATGCACTCGTAAATTTGCGGTTACCCGTTACAACCATTAAATATCTTCCCTCCTTTGATGAAAAAATATCTACTTCTGCTTTATCCATTCCCACGCGTCCAGCCTTCCCGAGACGTGGACCCCACCGACATTCATTTTCACCCGACCACCAAACCCCACTCGCACTAATGCTATCACTCACCGAGGTTTCTGCCCACGCGCTCCGTCCGCGCCTGCGCGATCCCTCGTCGCTACCAAACAGATGCACGGGCCCTCGAAAAGTAACGGCCAGAACTACCCACGTGGCACCTTGCCGACAGTCGGTCCCACGACAAAAAGGAGGCGCCCTTAATTAAATTATGTTACTGCTACTAATTAAGACTAAAAGTGGATTTAATCATAATCATAACTGAAATAAAACGTAATGTCGAGCCAACCCAAAAGAACATAGAGAAAAAGAAAAGGAAAGAAATCTGTGATTGGTGGGATTCTTTTTCGGTTTGTAGCATTTATTGATAAATCCTCAGTTAGTGGAGGATTATGGTTTGTTGATAGTGCTCTCCCCTGGGGAAGGAATCTGTAGGGTTCTCGCTCTCAGTAACACGGAAATAAGCACTCCCCACTTCGTCTTCCTCAGATCTGTATCAACAGCTCTGCCTCTGCTTCCTTGCTGCATGCTGGTTTGCTGAACAATTACGTGAGACAACCTCTCTCAAATTACACGCCAAAACTACTCTACACTCACTAACTTTCTTTATTTGCTTATTTTTGTGATTGCTTTGTCCTATATTTTTTTTTTGTTTTTACTCGTACATAAGTATGTTAAATTGTTAGTTCCAACTATTGTTTAATTCATTTTGTTGGTAATTTTGTGGAATCTAGCTTTTGTATGCATATGTAAATTGCAGCAGATTATTGAATAGATATTAAGATTTTCTTGTGTAAATAATTTTTTGTCCTCACTGTTTGTAGAGCTTGTAGAATTAAGGGAGTAATTGAAAATAGTGGAGGAGTTTAATAGAATTTTGAACTATTAGCTTGATTTTTCTTTTTGAGCTCTGAAAGGTAGATGGAAAGATGCTAAGTTGAGTATATTATTATTTCTTTCTTACCTTTTGGTTTTGTTATACATTTATATTTTATAATGGTTCTTAAAGATTTTGTGTGCGTGTGGATATTGTATTAACTATACATTGGTTTAATTTTGCAGATAATAATTAAGTAATTTTGGTGAGGATATAGATGGCTACTCTTGGGGATATCGGTGTTTCGGCTGCTCTGAATATACTCAGCGCCTTTATTTTCCTTTTAGCATTTGGAATATTAAGGCTACAACCTTTCAACGATAGGGTGTACTTCTCGAAATGGTACCTCAAGGGTTTAAGAAGCAGTCCGTCACATTCTGGAGCATTTGTGAGCAAGTTTGTCAATTTGGACTTCAGGTCATATATTAGGTTTCTGAACTGGATGCCTGCTGCGCTCAAAATGCCAGAAGCTGAGCTTATTGAGCATGCAGGATTGGACTCTGCTGTTTACCTGCGGATTTACTTGATAGGGTATGCTGCAAGCAATTTATCTTGATCTATCTTTCCTTTTTGTGCTGGCTTGCCTTTTAACTTTACCTGGCCTGCGTTAATGATTAACCAGGTTAATGTTTTCTGGTAACCATATTGCAATTCTCTGGTAATTCTGTTTTGGTTGCATTATTTGTTAAACGATTTTTTTCCTATTCAACATTATTATGATATACAAATGAATTCAAACAAATAATAACCATATAATATGTTTTGGTTGATCTTAGTTTCTGTTTTGGTTGCATTTTAGCTGCTGCAGTACATTCTTGTTTGATTGTTATTCATCATCCTGAGCTAGTATCTTGTAAATTCTAATTGTTTCATCATTCTTTATGCAGACTTAAGATATTTGTTCCTATAGCATTCCTTGCTTGGGCTGTCCTGGTACCCGTTAACTGGACAAATGCCACTTTAACAAAACCTTCCAATGTGACTTATAGTGACATTGATTTCCTATCTATTTCCAATATTGAAGAAGGATCACAAAGGTTAGAAACTATTCCTTGCTGTTTTTTTCCTCATTTTCCTTGTGTTGTATACTTGTATATATATATATAGAGAGAGAGAGAGACAGAGAGGTATTTACTATTTTAGCTTGGCTGTAGAATATCGCTATGTACTGCAGCCTATTTATGAATCCTCTTGCAAGTACGTAATTACAGTACGATATCCTTGGTGTAAAAATCAGATAAAGATAGACTTTACGGTGTTCATCTTTGAATCTTTATTAGTTCTCGTTGCTGTCTGTTTGTGAGTCCTGATAATTATATACTTCTGAATCGTGGAACATTGCATCATCCTGAATACTCGGAAAATTCTGTTTTTCAATGGTTTATGGTGGCCCTGGTAATTTACCGTGTTAATACTTTAGTGCAATAACCATCCGTCATCTGTGATTGCAGGTTATGGGCTCATATAGTGATGGCTTATGCCTTCACCTTCTGGACATGTTGTATCTTGATGAAGGAATATGAGACGGTTAACTTGATGCGGTTGCAATTTCTTGCATCAGAAGGACGTCGTCCAGATCAATTTACAGTAAGTTAGAATCTATGTCAAATTAGTTGCTGCTATTATTAGTTAATGACATCTGCAAAGACACATTATTAGTTTGTTGTAATGCCTTATTAATAAACTGTTTTTTATATGTTACTAATCACTGTTTCTAGAGTTTTGATTCAACTTCCCTTTATATCTGATTGAAGTCGATTGGCGATTGCAGTGTATATTATTAAAGATCTCTAGAAGTGATACGCTGTCTGGTTTCCTGTTTGTTTACATTATGCACACCTGTAAATTTTGTTAGGAATCTGAAAAGATTTTTAGAGAAGCACACTTTGCTGGCCCTTAGATTGTCAACTCCCTAACATGCATTAATAGTAGAGTATGAGTACCTCTACGTTTAGGAACTAGATGTTGATGTTTTCAGAATTAGGCTCCTGGATGTTTGGATGTGGTGTAGCATTTTGATTTGTTAGCTCAGTCATGAGTCTGCAGGCCAACACCTTCCAATGTGTTACAGATTTCTTTTGCAAACTATAATAGCTGTACATGTTAGGTACTTGTTATCGGTCCTAGAATTTGTCCCTGGATCATTTGTATGCAGTATTCAATTTGACCGGTGAGCGTATCGGGTCTTGCATGTCAACTTTGCTCAGTGAAGTACTATTTTTCTCAGTACTCTAGGATGGAACAGTATGATGGTTGCAGGGATTAAATATTAGATAAACCTGTCGGTCTCTCTCACTAGAATCTACTATGGCAAAAACATGGATTATTAAACTAGGAAATAAGAAAGAGGGAAACTGGTGTATGGCACAACCTCCTGTTCCCCTCTCCTCTCTCCTTGTTGATGCAATACTAGTAAAGAATATAAGCACTTGGTCCTTGGCCTCTTAAGATATAACCTTTTGATTTTTCTGTAATGACAATCTTTGCTTGGGATAGTTTAATGTGGTATTTGGAAAAGCTATTTTTTTTGTGTGCGGATGAGTTGGTTTAAATATTTTTTTTATGACTTCAGATGCTATATTTTGGGAAAACTTTCTACACTATTCTTCTCCTATATAATTTTGATTTTTAACAGGTCCTAGTTCGAAATGTTCCACCAGATCCAGATGAATCTGTTAGCGAGCTTGTGGAGCACTTTTTCCTAGTCAATCATCCAGATCACTATCTTACTCATCAGGCCGGTTCTTGCTATCCGAAAATATAGCTGTATACATAAACGTGGTTCTTTTAGATTTTACTTCAAGGTTCACACGCCTTCTCAGTGTTACGTATTCCTGCTCCACATTCCTTACTTTACAATAATTTGTTCAGGTTGTATATAACGCAAATACACTCCACAAATTAGTCAAGATGAAGAAGAATAAGCAAAACTGGCTAGACTACTACCAACTTAAATTTGCTAGGAATCCATCCAAGAGGCCCATGAGGAAGGTAATATATATATGTATCAAGTGCAACTATGCCTCGACTGCCTCTTTTTCCTTTGTTGTTGTAGTGTCATTTTAAGTCTAACCTAGAACCTAAGTTTGTATGCTTCATTCTGCTTTCAGACTGGTTGTCTAGGGCTTTGCGGAAAGAAGGTGGATGCAATCGATTTCTACATAGCGGAAATCGAGAATCTGTCAAAAGAGGTAAGGTGTTATTAAAATGTGATTAATTAACTATCTAAAAAGTAAACGAGACACTTATTTTAGTAAAAGTAACAAGAACAGAAACTATTTCCACTAGCAATTTCAAAGTACAGTGACAGTTTATTTACTGATTATAATTGCATTAATATATAGATTACAATCATAAATGCTAACTGTCCGGCATTACAACCTTTCAGAACAATAACTGAACATTTAACTAAAATAATTAAATATAATGTAATTAATTTAACATAAACTAGATTTCGGTCCCTTAAATGATCTATAATGGCTAAAACATGATTCCTCATGGCGATGGCAAGTGAGTGTCAAATTTCAAGTTAGACTTAAATTTAAAAACATATAGGACATTTGGAATGGACAAAATGGAGAAGTTATCATCTCAATAATATTAAATGCCCACTCTTTTCCTTCAACTTGGTCATCTCCTGTGCAGATAGCTGAAGAACGAAAAAGAGTTGAAAATGATCCAAAGGCTATAATGCCTGCAGCATTTGTTTCCTTCAAAACTCGATGGGGTGCTGCCGTCTGTGCACAAACTCAACAATCAAAAAATCCAACATTATGGCTAACGGAATGGGCTTCAGAGCCACGTGATATATACTGGGACAACCTGGCTGTTCCATATGTTCAACTCACAATTAAGAGGCTGATAATGGCAGTTGCTTTTTTTTTTTTCACCTTCTTTTTCATGATCCCCATTGCATTTGTTCAGTCACTTGCAAGCATTGAGGGAATTGAGAAACGAGCACCTTTTCTGAAGCCCATTATTGAAATGTGAGTTTGGTGTTAAACTAACCTCTTAAGATGACATTTACTTAACAGTCTTTTGGGTTCAAAATTTAATGTATGTTCTTTCTATCCAAAACAAAAATAAGCCACTGCATTAGAAAAGTTAAATCTTTAGTTCAGTATCCACGTGTTTCCGGTCTAGAAGGATTTACCACAGAGTGAACATATTATTACAAGTTTTACACAAAGTGCATTATTTTGTCTATGGTACAATAGATTATTTCTGTTTATTTCTAATCTTGTTCGTCCTTATTATTAAAATTAGTTGTTGTATGCAATAAAACTGCATAATTTGCTTGATGAATGCATTTGCAAAAAAAAAAAAGATTTGTTAAATAAGTTTGGAATATTTCTTCTGGAAGTTCAGTAATTGCCTGGGGTTTCACTTCAAATTTTGTTCTCTTCTAGAAATTAATGATTTACTGCAAACTTGGTTTCTTCAAAGATTTTGATCTATGGATGCCTGATTTTCCTCTGGAAATTTGATGCTATCATGTCTACGTGGAAACTTTCAGTTGCTTGGTCTTCTTTATTACTAACTTTTATTAACATTAGCCTGGTTTATTGTGCAGTAACTTCATCAAGTCAGTGATACAAGGTTTTTTGCCTGGTATAGCTTTGAAGATTTTCCTCATCTTTCTGCCTACAATATTGATGATCATGTCAAAATTTGAAGGGTACACATCTATATCATCTCTGGAGAGGAGATCAGCATCTAGATATTATATTTTTCTGTTGGTGAACGTATTCCTTGGGAGCATTCTCACTGGAGCAGCATTTGAACAACTGAATTCCTTTATCAAAGAGTCACCAAGCGAGTATGTTATTCTCACTGATGAAGATCTAGATTTTTATTGTTGTACATACCACTTGCAACATAGATTGTTATTGCAATGGAGGCACTAAGGTGTTGTTCCTTTCCATGAAGTACCACTTTAGGTAGGAATGTAGGATGTTCCTTGCACCTAATATAGAGCACTCCCGGGGAAGAAGATATTTGGTAGCATCTACTTGAATTTTCGCGTGTCTCATAGTATCAACATCTCCGCATTCCTTCCTACTCTGCCCAAGTTCAACTGTCTAATAGAGTCCAATTGTCTATCACTAACCTAGATCAAGATCTAGAGGGTTGATAAACCCGAAGCCCTAAAGTGCTGTCTTCTTCTTCCTTGTTGAAAGAATGACTGTATGTGGTTATAATGACTTGGAATGATTATTTGGGACTGATTTTTTTTTTGGAGTTGCTCGATATTCCAAACATTTTTGAGTATAGATCTAGGACACTTCCTGCCAATTGGCCACTGCCTCGTTGCCCCCTCTCTGTCCAATGGTGTTACGGATGCATCGGTAAGCTGACATGGCATGCATGGAATAAGGTGTGATGTAGCCTAGGATTGCAGAGAGAACAACGTCCTTGGGTCTCAGAGAGGCAGCAAATTACGCAATTCTGCTCTCTCTCCCAATTGGCAACTGCCCTGTTACCTGCTTCATGCCCAAAATAGGGCTGTCCATTTAAGTATCTCTGAGCGTCACTTTGACCTCTTTGGCCTAAGACCTACACAATTACACAGCCATATCCAAGGCCCAAGGATCACAGCAAAACGTAAAGAGAGAGACCGATAATGAGTAAAAGTTCGGACAATTATGTTTGTAAAAGCACATAAGGTTTGTCCACATCAACTACATCATTCAAGCAATGGCTGTAAAAACATATTATCAATTTCACAGACATGATTTGTGTTCATTATCTTTTTATTGGACTGCTTCCAACTTGTTCAGTTAAGGTTTCATAATATTTGATTGTAGTATCTTTTGTATAATGTTAATCAATGTCTCTTAAATTGGCCGAGTTAAAAATATTCTTCCAGGCTTATATTTCATTTTCAGGTTTCTTGAAAGTAACTTTTGTTTTACAGGATTCAGGCAACAATTGGAGTAGCAATTCCATTGAAAGCAACTTTCTTCATAACTTATATAATGGTTGATGGATGGGCTGGGATTGCTGCAGAGATTTTGATGGTGAAACCCCTTATAATATATCATATTAAGAATTTATTATTGGTGAAGACTGAAAAGGACAGAGAAGAGGCAATGGATCCTGGAAGTCTTGGTTTCAATACTGGCGAACCTCAGATTCAACTGTATTTCCTGCTCGGCCTTGTTTTTGCTACAGAGACGCCTATTCTAATTCCGTTCATAATAATTTTCTTTGGCTTCGCATATCTGGTATTCCGTCATCAGGTAAAGAGTTTATTTCTCAATTTGAATTTAAGGGAAATTGCAGACATATACCACGTACTTTCTACGAAAATCAACAAACTCCCCATACTGTAACTAACCTCTATTTGTTTGTGAAGTATATGAAGTTGGTTGATCAAAAAGAAAGTTTAGGAGCTAGTTGGTTTCGTGGAAAGTACAGGGTATATATCTGCATTTACCCCTTGAATTTGTTAATGGTGGGATGATTTATCATTTGAGTACATGCATATTTTTATGATGATATTTGTCAAATGATACACAAATGTAAGAGCATCTCCAATGCAAATAGCTTAGCCTAGGCTATTAGAGGGTGAAAAAAAGATATTTCACAAGAGAGAAAATGAAAAAGTTGGGCTAATAGATTTGTCAAACAGTGAAAATAACCTAAGTTGGGCCAATAGGATTTTATTATTATTATTTTGAAATTTCGAGACACATGGCAATCTCCCATTGGTTGGCAAACTAGCCGTTGGGACCACCCTGGGCTATTAGCCTAGGCGCTTAGCTAACAGCCCATGCTATTTGTTTTCTCCAGTACACTAGGCTATTAGCCTAGAAGTTAGGCTGTTAGCCAAGCAATTTGCCGTAACTGCTTCTAAAGTTTAATATTCATGTATAGTGTTTGATATGTTGTTTGTCAAAGCTATTAGAAACTTGATGTGGTCAATACACTGTAAGCAAAGGATCAAAATGGTTGAAATGTTTTCACGTGATGGAAATATTGACAATAATCATGTTTCCTTTATTAGAAATAAAGCTAAGACGAGAGAAGAGATAAATCCCATTATCCATAGGTATTCACATGGTTTTAAAAGGTGTTTGAGGCGTACGCCTCGAGGCGAGGCGGCCAGAAAACATACCGAGGCGGTCGTCTCAGGTAGTTTTGTCGAGGCGCACGCCTCGATGGTAACGAGGCGGCCGAGGTGAGGCGCACGCCTCAGAAATCTGTCTTCGTTTTCAGATCTGGCAGCGTAACACCATAGCATGTTGTCTCGATTTTCAGATCCGATAATATTAGACTATAAGCAGAGATTCAGAGAGTAGAAACGACGGGTAAGAGAAATGAAGAGAGTGGATGTGGTGTTGTCGGCGGCGGTAATCTCTCGAATTTTCAGACGTTGAGCTTTTCTGTCTTGTGCCTCTTCGGCTCTCCTTGTGGTTGTGGTGGTTGATAGTATTAGACTAGGGTTACATTGTAGGTTAAAATCATGTTTGGCTTAAGGGCTTGATTTTGGGCCTTGAGTCAACTTTAATAAGGGGGCACTATCACTTGACTTTGGGACTTGAACTCTGGTCAGAAGAACCAAAGTTCAAGTGCCTTTACCACTAGGCTAACCAGTTTTGGTAAAGAGTATTGCATGTTAGTAGTATATTGAAAGCTGTGAGAAGATTAGAAGGATTGAAGGAGAAGATAAGTGTTAAAACTGTTGGAACTATATTTGTAAAAGGGGGAAGGTTGTGAACTGTGCTAATTTGCTAGTACTTCCAAAAATTGGAGATAGCTCTTAATTGCCAAAACAATGACAAAAATGTCCTTGACCCTAATCTCAACAAATACCATTATTTCTGTCTTTTTAATAGTTTATCTGTAAAGAAGTCTTTTTACATCTATTCAACTGTTTTCTACATCTAATCAAAATGTTTTTGATAGTTACATGGTCTTTTGTGTGATTATGGTCGAGGACATTTTCGTCATTTTTTGACAAAAAAGAGCTATTGCAATTTTTTGAAAGGCTAGCTAGCTGGAAATAAGTTTTAAAGTTGGGGATAGTTATGTGCAAAGGACATATAGTACGCAATAGCTATCTGCTAGTAACCCTATTATCCATCTTTGGCTGCTTGATTAACATGTTTGTGTCTTTTGCTTTTCTAATAAAACAGATCATTAATGTTTACAACCAAGAGTATGAGAGTGCTGCAGCATTCTGGCCTGATGTCCATGGGCGAATTATAACTGCATTGGTTATCTCACAGTTGCTTCTAATGGGTTTGCTGATTACAAAGAAAGCTGCTCTCGCTGCACCTTTTCTCATTGCACTTCCAGTACTCACCATCTGGTTTCATAGGTTCTGCAAAGGTCGCTATGAACCTGCCTTTGTTAGATACCCATTAGAGGTATGTCAGAGTTCACAATTGAGAGTTCATGCTCTCTTAATAATGAATGCATATTATAGCTCAGCCCACATGGAATTCTAGAGTTTTTGCTCAGTCGTACTGGCATTATTTTTTGACTGTGATTATCTGGTTGGTTTACTATGAGGTGATTTTGTATGGGTAATGTGTAAATTTTTTACTACTCCCTCTGTCCCAAAATAAGTGTATTAACAAATATGTGATTTCCACTTTAATTAATTAACTAA
Organism: Erodium texanum; assembly: GCA_036897725.1. Taxonomy (NCBI): domain Eukaryota; kingdom Viridiplantae; phylum Streptophyta; class Magnoliopsida; order Geraniales; family Geraniaceae; genus Erodium; species Erodium texanum. The sequence continues at coordinate 2,281 of JAYMSW010001999.1, read as the reverse complement.
AGTTGGATTACCAATAATATCTCTCGATTTTAACAACATGGGGTGTTGGCACATGGGAGCACTTGGCGGTAAAAAAAACAAAAAGTGGAAAGTCAAAGCACTAAAACTTTGAACGCTTATTTGGGGGTAGAGGGATATAAATTTAGGATGAGGTTTGCCAAAGATTGAAATAAAATAAAATGAAATAAAAGCTAAATGTTTATTATATTTATGCATGATCAAATATATTGAGCTGATTTGTCTTTTACATTAGTTTTTCTAGATGCATGATGCTGGTCCTTTCTTTTATTAGTGGAGACATAATTCAGATTATTTTGCGGGTTGTTTATTTCCATGGTTAGATCAATTATCATGTGTGCCTTGTTTCAATTTTGTGCTGTTGGAGCACGCTGCTCTTTACCATAGTTGTATGCTTCTCTATTTTACCTAACTGATTAGCTATCTGTAACCTAAAACGGTGTTATGTTGTGGTTTCAGGAGGCAATGATGAAAGATACATTAGAACACGCAAGGGAACCAAGCCTGAACCTAAAAGGCTATCTTCAGAGTGCATATGTCCACCCAGTTTTCAAGAGTGCTGATGATGAAGAAGAAGAAGAGGATGATATGAACAAGTGGGGAAGTGAGAGTGAGAGTGTGCTAGTTCCAACCAAGCGTCAGTCACGAAGAAACACCCCTTTGCCTAGCAGAATTAGCGGTGCATCCTCGCCACCGTCTCTACTCGACGTCCAAGAACATTCAGTGCCTTGAATGTCATGTGCAAAACCCACATATTGTTGTATATTCCATCCTCACTCAATGACGTACCAAATGGAGGTTGCTTTTGTAAATTATATGAAAAGGTTTGTCGAATCTGAATGAGTAGCTGCACAACCTCAGATATTTTGGTGACACCAGAAAGAAAGCACATTCTGAGTTTTGTGGTTGTCTAATGAGAAGTGCCCTGTAGTGAAATTAAGATCTAGTGGAAGCTTCTCCAGGAACTAACTGCTTGAGTTCTATGAAGCCACAGCCCAAAACTGAGTCTTCTGAGTGTTGGTTTTCATTTTCTGTATGTATTGATGTTTGGTCATCACTATATATCTGCTATGTGTGTTTTTGCTTGACTATGGGCTTCTTTGTTTCTTAATTATTCCTGTAAAGGATTCATTTTTAGTAGTATTCATTTTTTGATTTAGTTCTGGAAATCAATTTTCTTTGAGTTTGGGTTTTATATTCAGACAAGACAATCTAATTTGTGGCTTCGCCTTGAGGGTAGACGCCATTTGACAAGGAACGTCAACGGGATGGGCTTTTGCCCGCTGCAATCCCCGAACCTGAGTTTGGAAAAAATAATAATTTAAAATGCATTCCTCATGTGGAAATAATTCAATCCAGACAAGGAACTTACAACCACCACAATAGATTGTACTCTCGATCCGACTCCGATCTCACATGGGGATGGGGAATCCTGTTTCTCAAAGACAAAAAGTATATTAATTTTGTTTATATTTTAAAATATTAAAAAAAAATGTTATTTGTGTACATATTAAGTAGTATAGGTGAAATGGAGACGACCCTATGACTCTAACGTAGATGAGGAAGTTTTATTTCATGTCAGTCAAAAATATAAAACTTGCGGAATTATATATATAAACGAAGGGAACGATATGGTGAGATATGAGAACTTTTAACTAATCCGGGTCGTTAGATTAGTACATCCAACGGCCTAAAATACAGGGGGTAATTGTGAATTACTTGAGGTAAAAAAAAAATTAAACTTCTCCGTATTACGATTTTGTCATTAATGAATTTATTTTACGTCTAGCCATTTGGATCATATTAATCCAACAATACAAATTGATTCTCAATTTCTATGATAAGACCTAGTTTTCACTTGAAAACTACCCTAGTAAGATTTGTTCATGTTTGAAAGTCAAGTTGTTGCTCTCTATTTTGTACCTTTTGTTTATGCAATTTTATACTTAGAATATAGCAAGACATAACGACAATTTTGATTCTCCAAACCTTTCTTTTGATGTTCTTTACCTTTACCTAACACCTTCTATTTATATGTGACACAAGGTAAACCTACCTAATAAATTAGGTGAATTCAACCTCGTGATACGATAGTGTACCGGTCAATGTAATAAATAGCTTTGTAAATAAAGACCCTCATTATCGCATTTGTGGGAACAATAAGTCAATAAGTCTATCATATTCAAGAGTAAAACAAATAGGGATCTAAAAGGTTTGAGAGTTTTCGGTAACAAGTAGCAATTGGCAAGTAAACAAGTATCCA